>WHYT01017771.1:406936-427459 GCA_009806455.1 Tetrax tetrax
CACAGTGTATTAATAGCTACCAGCACTTCTACCAAATCAGAGACAAGGCAAATCTTCCTTATTCACCACCTCTCTAACAACTGGCAAAGCTTTTTTTTTAAAAAAAAAAAGGAAATTCCTGGTTAGTCTTTTGTAAAACATCATACTTATTAAAAATATCCTTAATAATCTCTTTTATAACTAAATTATCTTAATATACAGCAGCAATATGACAAGTAGGAAGCTGCTTGTTTCTCATGCAAACCAGTATGTAAACACAAGTATTCCTTAAATAGAGCTTTTCAGCAACTAGCTGTTATCAAAAGCTTGTGCCTATATAGCAAGTTACTAGCAAAAAAAAAAAAAATAAAATAGGGGAATTGTAAAAAATCTTAGGGATATTTGACAATATCCTCACTAGAGCCATAGCACATAGTCTTGTGAAGTATTGGTTGCCCTTGCCTTCAATATGAAAATTGTATTGGAAAATAAATGGCATCCTATGGAGCTTAGTTTAGCAATTATTCACATTGCAGTAGAAACTGAAGTGCCTAAAAGAGGAACAGAGCCCCAGGAAAGCAGAAAGTGTTTCCAAGGACTCACGTCGAATGATTCCCAGCACTATGCTTTCTACAAAAACAGGTTACCTACAAACAAGACGTTAGGGAGGGTATACAGCATGGCAGTTTCCGTAACAGTGCTTGTTATATTTCTGAGAACAGGTGCTTGAATTATGCCAGCTAGTTTGATAATTAATTAGCCTTTTCATGTGCGCAAGGTGGAAAAAGAAAAAAAAAAAATGTAGCCTCTGAAGGACTTGTGTAAGCTTTGTATCACGCCTGCAAGCCCAGGTTAGCAAGAGCAGCAAGTAAAGCAGCCCTTTTCCCTAAAACATCAGACACAAAAGTCACATCCAGACAACACCTGTGCATTTTAGCGCCTGTGAGGATAACCATTGCCTCAGTCCAGTATTTTCAGAGGCAAGAAAGCAGGCAGTGTGTCCCAGCTATACACAGCACATTTCCTGACTCCGTGTGTACGGCTGCCCAAGCCGCACTGCTGCTGCCATCAGCCTTCCAAACAAAGGCGGTCCAGTCCTCCAGAGATGTTTTACATCCTCTGCTTTTGCTTCTTCTACACTCTTTCCCCAAGTCAGTGTGCAAATAGGAGTAGGAAGACCCCAGGCCGTGTCTGAAACCAGAAGCAAACTATAGCTTGAGAGACACTGCAATCAAAATTAAACAAACTGGGAAAAAAAGGAAAGATTATGTCCAAAATTGCCTCTAAGCATGACCTTCCTATAAGCTACCCTCATATGGCACTCATCTGGGTAAGGAAAAGCTGGTAGCTTTGGAAATGGAAACAAGTTCCCCCCAAATCAGCAGCAAAGAGATCCTTTACAGTTATTTACAGCCAACCTTCATGTTTACAATTTGAATAAACTGTTTCTCTCTTTTGTCAGATGATGCCGAATAGGCTAAGACAGTCACAATTTCTTGTGTGAATGAATGATTTTAATACTGCCGCCTGTCTCTAAAAACGTTGTCCTCTTTCTAGGAATACAGAGTGTAGATATTGCACTATATTTTTAATTTGAAGAAAAGCAAAGCCTTCTCTGTATTCATACCCTTGAACAATAGGTTCAACTAACTTCAGACTGTCATATGCATGTCCTTTCAGACCTTTATTTTCCTTTTAATTTAAACTCTCTGCATGCGGTCAGTTGGTCCAAGGTTACCTTCTGCAATGCCCCTGCTAAAAGTCTAAAATAGATCCAATACAGGACCTTTCTCTTGTTCTTTCAGAGAGCATTTGGTGATTAAATCTGCCAGCTGTCATCTCTCTGGCATGTTTTTTGCCTACCACCGTTAGTGGCATTTGTTCTCCAAACTACATTTGGGAAGTGAAAGTTTCCAACAATGAGACAGTTCCCAATTCTCTCTCTTTCTCACTAATAACAGCACTGAACTTTCCAGCCATATCCAAGTCTAGCCTAGTGAGTTTATGACAAGTTCCCAATATTTCTAGGGTCCCTCACGAGCTCTAAGCTGGGTTTTGCAGAGTAGAAGAACATTTAATATTTTTTTTTTCAGTCATAAATGTCATTGGCAGAAACAAATCTCTTTTTTTCCCTTAACTACCGCTTTATTGTAGTTCTTCAGCCAGGCTAAGACTTTCATCCAGCCTGAACTTTCCTGAGTGAACTCTTAATTCTTAATATTGATGGGAATCAATTTTCACTTTCTACTTTCCTGCTATTGTTTGGTTTAAACCAGAATGTGGTGACTTAGAAATAACCTTTTTCAGGGACAGCTTTTCTGATCCTGAGCTTGTTTTCTTTTATCTTGTGTAAATTCTGTCATGTGAGTAACATCAGCGTAAAATAAATGGCTGAAGCACAAGATAAAAGGATTTCATTGTCCTATTGAGAACATCAGCAGAATATGAAAGCTGCTGATCCATGCAGAGTGTAAATGTTATTTTTTTAAATTGATGCCAAGTAAACACTTGTTTCATTATTCATTTTATGTGTGTTAAGTGTCTGTTACAGACTTAATTTATGACACAGGTGCAAGGTACTATGTCCTTTGCAAATAATGACTATGAAAAAGCCATGCATTTCTGTTTGTTATTGTTCTTAATAATAAATAAACAAGCCCTCAGAACAGTGGAAAGTGGAACAAAGTAGCACACAATGCTTAATCGTCAGCTGGGAAACATTTGACAAGAAAAAAAACCCTGTAAAACAACAACGAAAGTCAGAGACTAACTGCAAGGGGGGAGGGAAAGAATCACCACCACCCAGGAAGGGGATTGCAAGAGTCTACTAAATATAAGCCTCAAGAGCAATCTGTACGCATTATTTTGAAGCTGGGATGGACACAAGAGCTCTCTGTGATACAAGATGAACCTCAGGACTTACATTTTTAGGGCTGAATTCTTCTCCAGTTAGCGTCAGTAACAAAAACCAAACAGACAAAAACTCCAACATCCTTGTGTTCAGCTAATGGCCCTCAGGAACGCAATGACAGAAAACCAGGACCTGCCTTAAGTTGCCGAATGGTTTAGGGCACATGACTCAGAAAGCAATGACTCAGAAAGGCTTCTCCTTGCCAGGTCACAGTTTTCTTGATCTTGTTTTGTTTTTCTGCACAAGTTCTGCCATATAATATCACAGTGTAAATGACCTAAATGTGAGACAGAATGCTTTTATAGGCACCCATCATAATTACTCTTCTATTTTCACTTGAATTATGTTAATACCTAGACGTGGTTACCATAAGAAAAATATTTCTGGTGTTCATCATCTTCCATTTCATTTCAGGAAAATCATATTTATAACCTATTTTTTTCTTTCTTATTTGTGTTTAATATTTTCAAATATCTGTAAGGCATTTATTCCCCTTGAACAGACACCAAGTCCATGAATTAAATCTATATTAAAGTGCTTTTTAGAAATCTTCATAGGAACCATTTTCTCCTGTGAAATGCCCAACTTGCATTAGTAGGAATGCCTTCCGCAAAACAGCATGAGAAAGAGAGAGACCTACAGGTTGCTTGGAGCTCCTCAGGGGAAATCCATGATTAGACTATTGTCAAGCTTCATTTGCATTCCAGTTTGTTAGCTTACATTTTCCTAAAAGCAGTTTTGTGGGTTTCTTACCTTTTCTCCTAAATCCCGGGTTATTCTGTTCCATGCTTTTAGTGCATTTGTCTCCTTCATATTATTTGTTGCCCATAAGAAAAAAAAAAAGTTGCTTAAGTGTACATCTCCAGCTCACCAAAGAGGGAACCTCACTATCCATCAGCAGGCTTTATGGTTTCCATATTAAAGCTAACAAAGCCTCTGCTTCAGGTAATGAGAAAATTGATAATTTTCTTCTGCTTTCCACTTGTAATTCTTTAGGATGCAGAGATGAACTAGTGTTGATGTGCCTCAAAAGCAACCATATGCAGCTTTCAAAAACACCAGAATTAGATTTTCAGTCAAGCTGGTGGGCTAAAAGTTGTACACTAGTAATGTAAAGACAGATAAAGCAACTTATTTTATGCACTCATGAAACGTGGAGTTCTGACAAACTCAGATGCTACAGAAGTATGGTGAGTACAGTTCACTGGGAATTTTCAGTTGAAACAGATTTAACTGAAAAATTTGGAATTATTGAACCCGAAATGCCTTCTAAAAATACCTAAACTGCTGTTGATATTTAACAAAATACAGACAGTTACCAATTAACTTAACAGTCTTTGGGCTTTCCAGGTCTGCTTTTCCCAAGCAGCCCCTACTGCACAGAATACCACAGGTTTTCACCTTTGTGATAGCAAACTGTGGGGCACGGGAAATTTGGATCATGTTTACTAAGGAAACCTAAACCTTAATTCCTAGTCTCAAGGACTTCAAGAACTCAGCTTTAAAGTTTCAGAATCTATATCATATGCACATTAGTAAACACTTTCATTTCAAATAACTAAACAAGAAAAGGTTTCAAAAAGCTTTCAAAAAATCAGCTGTTTGCTTCAGACACAGTTCAAACACCAACTACCCCGGTTTCCCACAGAACAGAAATTCCAGCTTTGGATCAATCCAGTTCAAGTATCTTCATAATGTGTACTTTACTGATACTACCTCAGTAACCGCATGGGTCCTTCTTTGTTATGCTTTCTTTATACAAACATTTTTTAAAAATACTTGGAGCTGTTATTTTTCCATTAGTAACCACTACAGAATGAATGCAAAATACTTACCATCCTTGCTTGGTCTGTTGTGAAAGTACCATTTTCTTTCTGCAAGTGCTTTCAGCTAGCTGGGTGTTTGAAGGTCAAGGAAGGATGCATTCACTCTGCAAGTGAAACCAGCCTGCACATCACAGATACCACTTTCTTATTATCTTCTGGTCCAGGTGGGAGCATGCATTTTTCGTCTTTTACAGGTGTCATAACCAGCTCACTCTATAAGAAGCAACATTTTGAGAAGACCTGAAAAGTTATATTAACACATTGCTATGAAGGGACATTTTTATACCTGTTAGCTCCAAATATAATAATTCACTCAAATGGCTGCCAATTAAGGCTTTATAATATGTAATTAATCTCACTTTCCTCTACATACAGTCAACATGCTGCCAGAGTAGACTTTTTCACATGATTCTCAAAAACTATTTTCAGATAAATTTCTAATACTTTGGGTGTTATTAACAATTTAATCTTTTTTTCCTTCAATAATTCCTTGCCTTTCACTTCTCAAGCTTCTGTACTTTTCTGCTTGTCTCTTTATACAATACTTTTGTCACCAGGTGCAGTTGCCCAAGAAGCCTGAACTGTCACAGCAGAGTATTTGATCAGCTAAGGAAAGAATCAGAGTCCACTCTGGGCAGACCCATAACAACAACAATAAAAAACTTCACCCCTCTCACCTTTGTGTCTGGGCTCTCTAAGGAAGCATTAAGCATCAAATGGAGAGAACAGTTACTTGAATAGCTAATAAATGTCACTATAACTGGAAACTAAAATTTCCTGAGGTACTCTCCACTTCAGGTAAAACTACTGAGTTACAGTTTCCAGGAAGAGAGACAGGACTTCTAAGACTCCAGTGCAGGATCAAACATCTAGCTGTGTTGTTAGAACAAGTTTCTTGCTGTTTCAACTGTTCCTTTCCATTCACTTTAAAATCAAGTATTGAAAGCAAAACACTGAACATCTGCCCAAAAGATAATTATTTTCAGACTTCCAGTTCAGCAAAAATTTCAAAACTAATTTGTTCTTTCTCAAAAAGAGGTAGTTCCCACTCCAGGATTTACATTATCAGTGAACTTAAACCACAGTTATTTATTTTTGCCTTCTGTGTATTTCTGCAGCTGATAATAAATAAAATATATTTAAACTACAAATCACAGAATCATATAATGGTTTGGGTTGGAAGGGAGCTTAAAGATCATCTGCTTCCAACCCCCCTGCTATGGGCAGGGACATCTTCCACTAGACCAGGGTGCTCAGAGCCCCGTCCAACCTGGCCCTGATAACTTCCAAGGATGGGGCATCCACAACTTCTCCGGGCAACTTGTTCCAGTGCCCCACTACTCTCAATGTAAATAATTTCTTCCTTATATGTGATCTAAATTTAACCTCTTCCAGTTAAAAGCCATTATCCCTCGTCCTAACACTGCATGTCCTTGTCAAAAGTCCCTCCCCATCTTTCCTTTAGGTACTGGAAGGCCGCTATCAGGTCTCCCCGGAGCCTCCTCTTCTCCAGGCTGAACAGTTCAACTCTCTCAGCCTATTCTCACAAGGAGAGGTGCTCCAGCCCTCTGATCATCTTCGTGGCCCTCCTCTGGACTCCCTCCAACACATCCATGTTCTTCTTACGTTGGCTCCAGAGCTGGACATAGTACTGCAGGTGGGGTCTCACAAGAGTGTAGTAGAGGAGCAGAATTACTTCCCTTGACCTTTTGATCACATTTCTTTTGATGCAACCCAGGAAATGGTTGGCTTTCTGGGCTGCAAGCCCACGTTACGGCTCATAGTCTAATTCAAGAGCAGACTAAAATCTGCTTCTGGAAAGTTGAGCCTATGTAAGGAGAAAAAAGAAAAAAAAAGAATAAAAAAAAAAAGAGATCATGCAAACCTAAATAAAAAGCTCCTGCCCAGCTAGAGCTGAAATTCTTTCCTACTTTCTTCTGATTCTCCTGCCTATTTTCTGTCTACTCCATTTCACTCCATGCTCCATTTCACAAGTGAAGGGAACAACCAGCCCTCTAATTAAGTTTCCTTAAGGAAGTCCATTAATAACTGGATCAACTTCCATCAAATTATCTCAGCTCAGACTCGATGGCTCCTTTTCCCACACAACAGGTTTTGTCATTGGGATCTGGATACACTTATGTCCAGGATGTAAAGGACTTTATACCCTGGGTGGTCTTTGTCTACCATTTTAATTTGCTTCCTAGCCAAAAGGTTTCTAGCCAATTGTGATATTTCTTCAAAAATAAAAGCCACAGAAGTAGATAGCAAGCACCAGCAATAAGTCTCTGGGGAGGGAGATACTTTTACTGCAAGAATAGAGGAGCAAAGAAGACCAGGTGAGAAGTAACGAAGCAAAAATTCCTGGGGGAGCTTTGTGTGTGTTAAAAAATAAGGACAGGGAAGCTGGTAATTGCAGGAAATGGCAAAAAAGCAAGCAGAAGCCCCAAAACAGGAATGGTCATAGCAAAATATTCTGCTGCGTAATTGCAAAAGGTTTTGAAAGTTGAAAAGTGTCTGGGATTTTTGACAGCTAACAGCAGCGCAAGACCTGACAGCAAGGCACAAATGAAACGTGTATGTGTATAGTCTGTGACAATCCATACCTCCAAAAGCTTCCTTTTTAATAGAGAGGGTACATAAGTTGCCAAAGCATCAGCAACACAGGCAGAAAAAGTGACTTGCTAATAATAGTCATCCTGCAGTGAAACCAGAAACAGGCATGAGGTCTCCAGAGTCACAGGCCAGCTCCTGTCCAACAGCTCAAACTGACTCTCAAGCTTTGTGAAGCACTTAACACACTAGCTTGGTCTCACCCCACCTTGGTACCAGTGGGGTACATCATGCATTTTGTCGAGCGACTGGCTGGCTACTAACACCCACAACCCAGTCCCCTGCTAGTTTGCACAAGCCATTGACTTGCTCAAGAATTACGGGATCTGGCTGAAAAGTGCATCAGCCCCCAGCACTGATTTTCAGGTGACACTCAAGGAGGACACTGTGACCTTGTTATCTTATTCAATTTCAGTAAATGTATTGGGTTTGTGTGGCAAGGTTTTGGTATCGGATGGGCTACAGAGGTGGCTTCTATGAAAAGCTGCCAGAAGCTTCCCCTATGTCCAATAGAGCCAGCTGGCTCCAAGAGGGACCCCCTATCGGGCGAGGCCAAGCCCATCAGCAACAGTGGTAGCACCTCTGTTATAACATAGTTAAGAAGGAGGAAAAAACTGTGGTGCAGCAACTTCAGCTGGAGAGAGGAGTGAGAACATGTGAGAAAAACAACTCTGCAGATGCCAAGGTCACAAAAGAAGGAGGGGGAGGACTATCTCCTATGGGAGGCACTCCACACTGGAGCAGGGGAAGAGTGTGAGGAGTCCTCCACTTGAGGAGGAAGGAGTGGCAGAGACAACGTGTGATGAACTGACTGCAACCCCCATTCTCCGTCCCCCCTGCACCGCTGGCAAGGAGGAGGTAGAGAAATTGGGAACAAAGTTAAGTCCAGGAAGAAGGGACTAGGGGGAGGAAGCTGTTTTAAGATTTGGCTTTATTTCTCATTATCTTACTCTGATCCACTTGGTAACAAATTAACCTACTTTCCCCAGGTCGAGTCTAGTTTGCCCATGATAGTAACTGGTGAGTGATCTCCCTATTCTTATCTCCACCCATGAGCCTTTTGTTATATTTTCTCTCCCCTGTCCACTTGAAGAGAGGAAGTGACAGAGCATCTTTGGTGGGCATCCAGTGTCCAGCCAGGGTCAACCCACCACAGTAACCAATGGATGCAACATCTTTCTACTGTTCTTCAGGCAATTTACACATTTTCTGAAGGCAATTTTGAATGCTAGTGACACCCAATCTCTACCATAGAGCAAGTGGTAAAGCAAAATTAAAAAAGGGAAAAGCAGCCAAACAACAAAAGCATATGCCTAGAAAGGCAACAGTTATGAGTGTCTCTGTTAATATATGAATAATAGGGAAAAAAGATAAAATTATAAGAAACCTTTAAATAAAACAAGGGTATTTAACAAGATTCAATATATCTAGACATTGGGATTGTTGTTTTTTTTAATACTACACAATTTGTAAGATGACAGCATCCTCTTTCACGGGGTACGTGGTTTTGATGAAGTGGGATAGGAAAAGGATATGCAGAAACTTATATGAGTACTAGCTGCAGCACAAAAACTGGTGACATCACATTTGATTCATAACCTCAAACTTTTTTTCCTTTTGTAAAAGAAGAATGAGTTCATTAAAGTTATAAAGCCATCACTGAAGACTCTCTTTCAGCCTGACAAACATCTTGCACAGTATTACATTCAGGTAGCATTTTATGGCCTCTCGTTGACACTGCTGAAGAAAACTTGAACACATTTCATAGTCCAGAAAAGGATTTACATGGCCTGACAAAAGTTTCCAGCCCTTGCTCCTCTCCTGGCTGCTATCAGCATTCTGCCCTCTTCACAGCCCCCAGTCCTCCGATCCTTAGAGGTCATCACGAACTGCATTACTGGAGTCATCTGCAATCTAAGCCACGTCCACAAGATCTTTATTTACACAACCGAACACTCATTTTCACAAGAAATTCTTGCTTCTTTTGTACTAGAGGGACAATGATGAGGTTCAAGGAAGTTATACATCTCTGTCATGTCCTTTGAGAGGCTTATAAGCTTCAGCAAAATAACAAAAATAATAACTATGTCTTCTCCATGACCTTTCCTCCCTTTAGTACTCTCCCTGTTGCCACTTCCTTACTACAGTTTTATTATATTGTTATATTTCATTATAAATTCACCACATCTAAATACTGTCCAATATTTCTTTTAATAGTAGATGCTACCAAGAGGAACAATTCAAGTCCAAAACCACTTCTGGCTCACTCATGCATCCCTAGCAAGTGACTTGTAATAGTGGTTTGTAACACCACTGTGTACTGAAGCGCTTTTGAGCGGTTTTCAAAAATTATTTATTTAACCCCCCCTTTTTAATCTCTCACTTTCGTAGGAAATCCTTGATAAGAAGATCCTCGTTAAAGTGTCTGACACTTCTCTTAAGCTCTCTGAAAAACAAAGCAGTTAATTTATATGTCTCTGACAAATTTACTTACCTTTAGTCTGCTCCTGAAGATCTACTTCCACTTGTCAAGAGAGCCAAGACTTAAAATCACTACATGAACCATAAATGCACAGTGGATGGAACATCATGGCACAATGAAGAGCATCCAGAGAACGTATCCAAGCTAGTGTCTGAATTAAAAAAGCCCTTGACATCCTCTTCCCCTTTTGCTGCCTTGTGTAATTGTTCAGACAAGCTCAGATACTGAGAAATTAGAACTAGGTAAGAAACCTGGGCCTGCATAAATAAAGAGATCTGTGTATCGTAACATGTAAGAAATAGAAATTATGTAGTTCAATCCAGTACCTATATAGAGTATACAATGAACAGGAAAATTTCTCTAGGCTAAGGATGCATTGGAAACAAGGTTTGGGTACAGATAATATATTTAGATGACTACTGAATGAGTTTAAAACAAAGTGATCTATATTTCATACTTGGAGCCTCTCCAGCTCTCTGAGGCTGAAGCTTGTCTCCTGCTGACTAACCAAAATGTCATCATGCTTCCAGAGAAGCAGGGACAGGCTTGGGTGCAGGCCACTAAGCGGTATGCATAGTTTGGTACCCTTTGAAAGGACTGAGACCTTCATTTGTTCCTAAAGGTAAATACATTCTGCCTTCATAATCAGCTGAACTCTACTGTAAGTGGGGCTGACGGCAGCAGGTTCAGCATGGAAAACACTATTAAGAGAGTAGCAATCCAGACTGCTGAGCCACCTTGGCAAGTGGTGGATTGCAAGACTCACAGGACCTCTGGAGGTCTGAAAAGCTGCCCAAAAGGCTTGTTCCTTATTCCGAGACAAAGCCTTATGACCACAGTCTTTTATAAGTGTGTCATGTGCAATGCTGCATTCAAAACAAAACTTAAGATACTAGGCATGGAAGTGGATCAAAGCACCTGTTGCTTTTTGAAATCTTTCCCCAGCTTGCTACTGTTGCCCCCCTCAGCTTGCCAATCCTTAACATGGAGTAACAATATGAAAAGACAATTACCTTAAAATGTCAAGGTCCTTTTTCCTTCCATGTGAAACACAGTTTTTGTATCTGTTCTCTTTTTATAACTTTTTACATTTATCTTCACTCTGCCTTTTCTTTCCTCTTCACATCTTTCTTCTAGAAATATATCCATCCACATGCACTTTTTCTCTAGATGCCAAATTACTCCTGTCATCACATTGCACAAATGACTGTTACAAGAGATAAAAACACCCCAAGACATCCATTAGCATAGATGACATCCATCTTAGCACTCTTATTATCTGCATTGTACTCTGTACTCTTATTGTAAGCGCGTGATTTAACATGCAACCCCTGCCCTAGGACCCCAGTGTGCAATGTTATGTCTCACAACACACATGCAGTTGTAGGTCATCCCCATCCTGAAGAAAATGACAAGCAGACAAAAGGAGAACAAGACAGGAAAGGTGAAACACACTGCCTAACCTAGTGGTACAGTCCCAGCCTGCAACACCTCACTTCTGTTTCCACTCAACTATTTCTTCTTGTGCCAAGTCAAGTGTTGGATTATTAAACTCTCTTAATCATTTTATGCAGCACCTAGGCATTATTATCTAATTCTTAAAGGACTCTTTGTTGATAAATTGGTTTTATATTTGTATGTCATCCCAAGCATTCAAAAGAAGCATGTGCTTCAGCTAAAGAAAACTATCACTGAAAGAAGACTCCAATACTATAGTTTTTACATGATAATTTACTTCACTGGATGTAATTGTGGTTTACAAACACCTCTTTCTAGATTTTTTTCTTAATGACCCTTCTGGTACAAATATTTATCTCTGAATTGTGTTAGTGTAATCAGCTGAGTTACAGTACCTCAGCTGTTCTTAAAACTTCTAATGATTTACTGTCAGAGTAGTTCAATAAGATTCTTCTGTGAACTTGCAGACTACACATGGCAGATATTTAGATAAGAATAATTCAGACAACAAAAGCAGAATTATTTGCATTAGCATATTACATGCTGCATTTAAGTCTAACCTAAGAAAGTTATCTTAAAATGAATTAAAAACGCAGAGTGGAATACCTCATCTCTTGCTATGCTTGACAGCCTTTACAGTAAAGGGATGAACGGCTGTGTTAAGAGATGTGTTTGTTTATTTACCTTATGTATTTGGTATTTGAGTATTTCTAGTGATTTACTGTGGAATACATGCTGTAAAAAGCATAGCTCATTTCAATTAAAGTAGTCAGCAGATTAACTGTGATAAGAAACTTGCAAATAGGATAGACTGAAAAGCACGTATTCTTTATATCAACAGTAAAAAAAAGTCCACTTCTTATGGTGTTCAGGTGTTATTTTTAATTACAGCAGTATTGTCAAGTGGTGCCATATGGCAGTTGTATGTAATACATCACCCCGCTACGTTGTGACCTTCTGATAGGAGACAAAATAAAAATCTGCCAATTTTGGCACTCCTCATAGAGATGTCCCACCTTCACTGGTTATCAGCACCAGTGCTGTCAAAGAGGCTGCACCAGGGTTCCTCACTCTCATCTCCCTTCAAATAAGTCTTCCTTTCCAATGAGTGAGCAATAAAGCTAAAAATCCCTTGCATTCCTTATTACACTATGATGTTTGTTAGCTGCTTGCTGACCAGGGTTTGCTAAAAATCAATCCAAAGCCTGGGTGGAGTGTTTTGCTTTGGTTAAAGAAGCTGAAGCCTTCAGTCAAATTTATCAGTGAGACAAGACTGATCTTGTCCTGACACTCTTCAGTTGCTGGTATAGACAGGTATAGCAATCAGTCTCACCCCATAATTTTTCTGTTTTCTATGCACCCCACTAAGCCGGAAGTAAATGAGCAGGTTTTACTCTGGCCTGGCCTCATGGCACCAGCCTCTTGTTTCAGACTAGTGATAAACCCCACCTGTGGAGAATGTATTAAGCTCAGAATCCAGCCTGAGAAAGGGAAAAGCAACAGAAAATGTTGGTTGGGGCTGCTACCAACTGGTCGACAACTAGTTACTAATCATTACCAGTTACCTGTAGTTCACTCACAAGAGTCTCCCTAAACTCCCGCAAAGAGAGTCAGTGCAAGAATCTAAGTGATACGAACAGCTTGTTCAACTCTGACTACTTTCACTTAACATGATAATAACTATGATACAAGAAACCTTGTATTTTAGAATTTTTAAAAAAAAATCTATAAAAAAGAAGTCACAGTAGCCAAATGTTTAGGGCCATTTCCCTACTACCTTCTTAAAAAAATCCAAAACAAAAAAAAAAAACAACCAAGCAAACAAAAAAAAACCCACCCCACAAATATTAGGGATATTTGAAGACCAAACATGGAGAAGAAATGAAAAGAATTAAGATGCTAACCAGAAGGCAAGCCAAAAAAGCCTGCACAACGTCAATCCCACACAAAGAGCTGTTGAATCAGTCTACTGCCAAAGACTTCATATCATTGTTCCAATATATGCATCATAATAAAAAACTTTTAATTTGCAGGCAGATCATTGTACAAAGAATATAAATCACGCTCTTATTTAATTTTATTACATACTGTTAGAAATTATTTTATCCAAAATTGAATTTGATAAATTTTCAGTTACTTGTAATTTATCATCATAAGGCATACATCCCAATACCAGTGTGACCAAAGGTATTTCATAACTGTAAACAGTAATATAAAAATATCTTTTTAAAAAAATAATACACTGAGAACAAACATTGTCTTTAAGAAATTTAAGAGGAAATGTATATCTCATCCAGTTGGCTTAAGGCAAACCAGCTAAAAGGTATAACTCTAAATTACATGACTGCTCTTTCACTCACCCACAGAAAAATGTCACATTACAGATTTAGATTTTTTTTTAACTGACAAAGACATGGTGTTATCAGGAAGGACATTGCATGAGCCTAAAGCAATTCCAAACAAACAGACAAAAACCCACTGAAATAACTAAGGACTTGAATGCCATCTTGTCACTTAGTTCTACCATGTGAAGAAACAAGACACACAAACCAGAAAATAAACTGTATCCTTCCTGCACTATTTGTTGTTATTGCTCTAAGATCTATTAACACACATTAATTAGGGAGATGCAGATCTTTGAAGGGTTGGATGCTGACCTTTTCAGTTTTGTGTAAGTATCAAACTTCCATGCACAGACCCTCCTTTTGCGTCCATCACACTTCTCTATGCTGCTGCTATTAGCATCAGCTTCCTTGTCTCTTCCTCCTTCCCTCCAGTCAGGACGGTCAGCAACAGCCATTCCTTGGCATTCATAGCCCTTCACCACTAAGCAGAATAGCTGTTTGTTTAAGAGTCACAAGCTTAGTTTCTTTTCCACAAGCAATTTGCTTTCACATTTTAAATGCTTGATCCAATTTAATGGGCGGAAGTGATAATCTGACAAAGTTTTTCCCACTGAACAGAGCACATATGGCGTGCCAAAACAGGGCAAGGTTTCTTCAGCTTCATAGCAATATGCTTTAGTCCTCAGATGATAAAAGCAGCTCTGAACTCTAATTATTTTCCCTTAAAGAAAACCCACAAGAATCTGAATGAAGTCCATGTATTATTCAAGGTGCCCTGAGACAGACTTCTGGTAAGCAGACCTTGATCTCAATTTAGCACAAACTGCAAGATAATGAACAGATAGTAATCATCCAGCAGGTGATCTATAAGTGTAAAGCCCCTAAAGTGGTAAGAAATTTCTATAGAAAGTTACTCTTCTATTAGCCATCTCGGGTTTTTAGTATGGTTTTTTTTAAAAAAAAAAGGTGGAAAGTAAATTCCTCACAAATAGTACATTCCTTTTTAAAATCTTATCATAAATACTTTCTACAGATTATATATTATATACATATCAGCAGTTTCCTCCTTGCACTAAGAAATGATGTATGACTGTGCAAGAGGAGCTACAACAGCATGTGCTTGGCTCTATGGTTTTGATTTATTACATTAAGCGGAGAGAAAACAAAGGTTACCTCAAAGTACTTTAGCACATATGTTCATAGAGTTATTTTTAGACTTGCATAGATTTCATCTACGAAAACAGGTTGGCGTATGCTGTGCTTTGTGCGCCCCGTAGATTGCGGACCTGAACATACCTGAAGAATCTATAAACTATGGGATTTCGTTAAAAGAGTGAATTAAATAGAAATTATACAACAGGGAAAGATTCATAATTACTGCTGCTTTGCTAGACATCCGCCACAACTGTTTGATATTCTGACAAGCACCAAGATGGCCTTGATGCTGTTACTGTTAATTAAACTTAAATTGATGTATGTCATATTTGGGAGAGATATTTTTTACTTTTAGCATCAATTGTTTGTGCTTTTGAAATCACTATATTCCAATTTATTTTTTTTTTCATTATAGACTGGCATTATCTAGTAAACACTCTTTTTTATCCTACTAAAGAATTTGACTGTGGAAGGGAATGACAGATTAAATAGCATTTCTACCAATAAATATACTTAAGGGTTGAAAGAGTGGGAATATCATTGCAAACATGTTCAGTTCAATGCGTTTAATAAGAGTCTCCAACACTTTCCTGTTTTTAGTTGTTGAACTATTAAAAATTTGAGTTAGTGATGCCAAAATTTTCAAACCTTTGTTTTTCTTTCAAGTCAAAATTTATTTATTCACCTAGAATAATCTCATGAGAGAGGCTTTGTGGTTTCCCAGAACAAGGTTGGGAAACCATCTTTCTATAGCTTTCTCAGATTGAAAGGCTTTGTATCATAATTCACTAAAACTTTTATTCTTTAAAACAGAAGCAACACACATAACAGCAAAACAGATTCAAACAGGTGCAACTAAGAGCATCCAAAAAAAAAAAAAACAAACCCAAAAAAACCCACCCCCAAAACATAATTCACACATGATCAATAGAGGCTTGCCTAGCACTCGTGTTCTCAATAAGTTCCCTCTACACTGGATTCGTTCTAGTGCAAACTTTTACAGTATTTCCCCTGTAATTCTTTCAAAAAGAAACTAAAACCAGAAGGATTCTTTCTGCTTCTTGCTCAACAATTCAAGCTCAAAACCACAAAAGAACATACTAATAGTAACAGAAACTGAGAGGTCTTATGAAGAGCAAAGATTGTGCATGATGCATGTTCATGAGAGCTCATAGACAACCTGAATCCTGGCATTTTCCAATTTTCATTGCTTGACTTTGTAAATTGATATGCATATCATTATAATATACTGAAGAGAAACTTTGTTCTAAACCACCATCACTAAAATAGCTTCTTTTTTACCTATAACTGTATTTTTCCAAGAGAGTTTTCAGCTCCCCTGATGTTATACCTGCACTTCTGCTTGGAAACCCTGGCTGTTACAGCTCTAGCTTAGGTAAAGGGAGAAACTAAGTTTAAAGCTCTAGGTTTGTAAACTCAGTTGCCTGAAAACACAATATTAACAAAAAATCCAGCCAGTTAGCCTCGGAAGAGACAAAGCAACATTGCTGTGAGCTCCAGAGGGAAGTGCACATGCCCTGTGCTCTGTGCTTCTTAGAACTGTAGAATCATTTAGGTTGGAAAAGATGCTTAAGATCATAGAGTCCAACCATTAATCTAACACTGCCTAGTCCACCACTAAACCATATCCCTAAGCACCACATCTACACATATTTTAAATACCTCCAGGGATGGTGACTCCACCACTTCCCTGGGCAGGCTGTTCCAATGCTTTACAGCCTTTTCAGTGAAGAAGTTTTTCCTAATATCTAAACTAAACATCCCCTGGTGTGTCTTGAGGTCATTTCCTCTTGTCCTATCGCTTGTTACTTGGGAAAAGAGACTGACACCCACCTTGCTACAACCTCATTTCAGGTAATTGTAGAGACCGATAAGGTCACCCCTCAGCCTCCTTTTCTCCAGACTAAACAACCCCAGTTCCCTCAGCCGCTCCTTATAAGACTTATTCTCTAGACCCTTCACCAGCTTCATTGCTCTTCTTTGGACACACTCCAGCAGCTCAATGTTTTTCTTGTAGTGAGGGGCCCAAAAGTGAGTACAGTATTCGAGGTGCAGCCTCACCAGTGCTACATACAGGGGTACAATCACTTCCCTACTCCTGCTGGCCCCGCAACTTCTGATACAAGCCAGGATGCTGTTGGCCTTCTTGCAGGGAATCTCAACCTGCCTCCAAGCAAACTGGATCGTTATCCATGAAACACTGCAAACATCTGCTAATGATTCTAGCTCCAATCCTCAGCTCCACCACCTGCTCCCAGGCTAAGCAACAAATTGGCTGGGGCAAGTGAGGGGACTATTCTACTCAGTTTCTAGCTGTCTTAACATCAGCTTGGGGATATCTATTTTGTGTCTTCTAGTACAGCACAGATATGCCCATAGAGATTTCAATATTGCAAAACTTATTGAGGATAATATCTAGTCAGATTAAAGTTTTAATGTCCATTGTAAACAAATTCAGAATTTCTTTAATAAATCACTTCAATATTTAAGATGACAATTTTCATTTTCAGTCACTTCAAAATTTCATTTTTCTGCCATTTAATGAACTATATTTTTCTGAATACGCTTCTTGCTCATAGTGTTTTCACTATGCAGTGAAAACAGTGTTTTCAGAAGTCTTACTCCATTCTAATTATTACTATACAATTACTATTATTTGTAAGAATGGATATTTTAAAGTATCCTTTAACAAATATCAGAAGCTCAGAAGTGTCGTAGACATAGTGGTATTCACTTGCTAGGAAAACAACCACCTTCCCGTTCTTTCTTATTCGTATTTCCAAGGAAAACATGTAACCAGTGAAGCTCCCCAGAGACCCATCACAAAGGCTCCTCTGGGATATGTTTTATTGCAACACAGTGTGCTTCCTTTCAGCCCATTACTATCCTCTCTGAGTTTCAGGCCGAAAATAAACTTGAAAGGAGTTCAAAGTCTGAATCTCATTTAGAAGTTCCTTGGATCTCCAGAAGACTAGCAGATGTGCCTGTCTCTCAACTTCTCTCATCCTCCTACCTCTGGTGAAGAATTTTATCAGGTTAGTAATTGCAATGAAATATCAATCATTACATAAATATGAAAGCATTGTACAAAGCTTTAATAATCTGTACATTCTGTCCCACTCTGCCAAACAGTAACAGATGTTGAGCCAGCTTTCAAACATATCAGTGACACTGATATCAATGTTTGTTTATACATATCAGCTCCTGAATGCAAATGATGTCAGATTGATCTGGTCACAATTTCTTTGACAAAGTATATTGGGGCTGAGTTCCTTTTACTTTGGGGGCAGATGGGATCAACATAGTGTACCAGGACAGACAAATGGTATTTTTAAGTATGAAATTGTTTTGAGAATGCAGAAACTTCGCATTTTGTCTAGAATTCTTGTGTTGACTGTCAAAAATATTTCCCAGTGCATTAAAAATGATACTTTCTGGCAATGGTTTGTTAAGTGTCGGTGACTCAGCTGGATGTTACAGGACATCCTTGAGATAATCACAGTCCCTTCAGATCTACCATAAAGAAGGTTGCTGAAAGGCAAGATTCCCAATCCAAAAATTCACTACACAGATTTTCTTTCTAGCCTCCTGTTAGAAACTGTGGTATAAACACGCCAGAGTTTTCATTCTTATGGATAAAGAATCTTCTGCACTATACAGTAATTTTAAATTATTCCTACTTGCACCATTCTTAGAACAATTTACTCCACAGTAATTTTAAGTTACATTATTACCTTATATTCCTCTTTATGTTCATTATACAGCTTCTGGGATTTGCATTACAAATTAAAAGAACTTCTGTCCTACAGCAGTCAAACTTGTACCGCATGATTATGTCACTTGGCAACTCAGTGTAAGTGTATGTATCTCAAGCAGCTTAGCTTTGGAATTTTATTTTGACTGGCTATAGAAACAGTTTTCAGAGTCTGTCACAAACATCAGTCTCACTATGCCAGTCTCGCTAAGTCCTTTCTTTCTCACATTTTTTTCTTTCTGTAGTACTATGCCAATGATGATTCTGCTCATCCGGATAAAACAGAATCATAAAATTGCAGCTATGTTTGATGCAAGTCTTTAAGAGTTGCTCACAGTAAGTTTTGTTCTTATGTTAGTCCCTTTCTTGAGTGTTGCACTGACCAGACCTTCCAGACCAGACTTGGATCTCCTCCATCCTCCTTCGAATAGTGTAAGACATGCTTTGCAAGCCTGTGCATGATTTTGCACCCCTGTAGACTTGTTTAGAGGCAATTTTAAGAAACACAGTAGCTAACAGTAATAAAAATTATTATAATGCAATGAAAAGTCTTCGAACATCCCTGTCAGAGATTATGAAGTCACGTTGCCAGGTACTATCAATTTTCATTCTTTTATTTCCAGTCTTTCGTGATTCTTTTGCCAAAGAAAGACCGGCTAACTACAGGTATGTTCAGATTTCAAGCATAAGTGGGGAGAAGCAGCTCCTTCATTTGCACTGACAAATGATAGCAAAGCTGGGTAAGGCAATGTCCTCATTTTACTGGGGGGGGGAGGGGCTAAACTGTGACAGGCAAGTGTCACTCAATTAATTTTTATCTTTTTCTTCAGCATGATAATGTTGAAGGACATATTCATTCAATTCTCTGGTTTCAGAAAGCATCCTAACATCAGATGGAAAGAATCGTAATGATTTTGCTGACAATTCAGAAATCGGGAAGTACCTAATTGCCTAATAGAGTGTCCTCTATTTCACCTCACCTAAAACAGTCCCACCCTCAGCAATGTAGGATTATCTTTCAACAAAGAGGCAATGCTAAGGAAAGTAATTAACTAAGTAAGCACGGTGGTTGGACTGTAGTTCAAGGTACAGACTGGTAGATGCAGGGAGTGGCAATTAGATGTGCTACCACAGGAGCCATGTTGAACTGTGCACTCTTGCCTGAAACGTCAAGTGAGAAACCTTCCAATTTGAGAGAAGAAAGATGAGGAGAAGAAAGATGAACAAGATAGACCATTTTAAAAGACCAAGGTCTAGTAGCAGGGATAAGTTTTGCCCCTCATAAGTATTATACCCCTTGCCAGCCATCATCTCCTCCATTTGCAAGACCTCTGAACTGTACAGCCCTTTCATTGCACAGCCTTAAGGGACACCTCTTGTTTCATTTCAATCAGCTGTACTCAGTTAAAGTGGCCTCACCTCATATGTTAGAGTTTCTGAGTAGAAAATCGTTACTGAAAGTAATGGACAATAAAGGAAATGACAACTGAATGGGGCAAAGCAAGAATAAGAATTGCCGTATCAGAAACTCTCAGAATAACAGAGCTGTTCTGAAGAGCTCTGGAAATCAGAAATACAGCCATCCAGCCAGATGCTGTCACCCCTACCAACACTTATCCTCCAGGAAATCCATACTTAAAGAGAAATTCTTTAATGTGTCCCAGGGATGAGACATGACATAGCTACAGCTAAAGACAGAACCACAAACTTATTTTACCCCAAAAGACCTCATCGCCTGTGGAATGACACTAAAGGATTACAGCAACCCTTGTGCTGCTGCAGAATTTTTGGTTTCACACATTTTCATTGACAGTCTTAGTACAATAACCTCCGGCAAGAAAGAGAGTCAAAGAAGAGAGCTTCCATTCAACCAGCATCTTTTAAAAGAATGAAGACTAAAACTCATATAATAAATGCAGGCAAAAAAAAAAAAAAAAAAAAAAAAAAAAAAAAAAAAAAAAAAAAAAAAAAAAAAAAAT
>WHYT01017771.1:439880-464116 GCA_009806455.1 Tetrax tetrax
GTAATGATTAGGATGACAAGAGACAAAAATAGCAATGCAGGAGGGAGAAAAAAGAAACTGCTGCTGCGTGCTGGGTCACCACAGGCATCCCATCATGCAGCAGCAACCACATTGGCATTTACGGAGAAAACAAAAAGCATAAAAAGCATAAAGCCCCTTACAAAAATTAGTTACACGAGGAACACAATCTACTTTGCTGAAGCAGGAGGATAAAAATTTGGGAATAAAAGGAAAGAAAATGGAAGACTGGCAGGGCAGGAAAGCCAACAGGAGTTCTAGCCACTCTCTCAGAGGGAAACTACAGCAAAGGAGGACTTAGAATGAACAGCAAGACTTACAAATTAGAAGTCTGGAGCAGACTGGGACAACAGCTTGTACCAGCAGGAGCAGTGATGCTGACTATAGTAGGTGGGATGAGACAGACAGAGAAAGAAAAGTTGGAGATTATATAACCACAGTTAGAAGAATAATTCTCTTCATAAAACCCTCCTCACCACCAAAAGCCAAGGAAAAAATTAAAAGTATTATTACAAATGACAGATATATCCTAAGAGGCAGATAGCATTGTAAAACATAAAGACTGAGCATGTATTCAGTCTACATGACACAGTGACACCTTTAAAAGTAACACCGTATATACAGTTTAAGAAAAGGGGCTCCCAGATGCTCTAAGCTTCTTTGCACATACAGACACACACTTCATCAAAGGCTGTAATTGGAGAGGGGGTGTCTGTTAATATTTTCTCACTCTAGGCATAAAAGAAACCGTATGCATTTGTGCCCAAATCTGATAGTGACTCAGATTCATATCCTAAAGTTTCTACAACCGAAATATTTTACCTATACCAGACAGAAGTATTTTACTTATTTCCTATTTACTTTCAGTATTACATTTATTTTGCTAAGGAAGAGTAAGACGCTGGGCCAAGGGACTGATTTTTGATGCAAATACAGTCATCATTGTATGTATTTGATGACTGTATTTGAAAAATCCAGTTTCCAATTCAGACTTCAAGCCCTGACAGAATGTAAATGCAATAAAAGCACAGATTGCATTAACATGAATGAGAGCTGGAAGAACTAGCAAAGTCACCCTCCTCCCCATGTATTTTCAGATATCACGAAAACATGAAAAGGTGTCTCTACATTTCCAGTGGTCACTGCTGGCTTAAAAGAAAGAAAGATTTTGACTCACGTGGCACTGTTCTCATAAGGTTACCTATATCTGGCATCTGGACAGTTAGATACAGTTTATCAGATGTTTGTGAGGTGAGGAGACAAGTTATGGTCCTCTGTATGTTTAGTAGCTCAGAGCATCCTGATGGGCATTAACGTAGTTACGCTACATAAGATCAGCATGAGCAACGGTACAGATAGGAGTGCCCAAGCTCTCCTCTTCAGGGGGTGCGATGGGAACCCAAAGGCAGACTGTCCCTGGCTTTCCACCATCTCCACTCAGAAGCATCAAAAGCCTCCAAGAGATCTCATGCAATCTGTATTGTCAAGCAGCTTTAATATACGTCAAGCGCAGGAACTCATACAGCACTGCCTGGAATTAATGTGCAAGCCCAAGCCTGGGCATTGAATCTCAGACTGAAAACACTGAGGATGTCTTTCTCATTTCTGCATTTAATTTCTGCTGGCTAGAGCAGTCAGGTCTGTATTTCAGAGTGCAGGCAGCCTCTCCTTGGCACACATGCACATAAACACCTTTACAGAATAAGAAGAAAAATAATGAAAATTCTAATATTGTTCTTTCCTTGAGGGGGGAAACTGTCACCTAAGACTGTTGAGTCGTAGTATGTAAAGTATGAAATTACCTTTATCATAAAAATTCCTCTGAGGTTAAGACACCTCTATATTTTCCACCTAAAACTGAACATTTCCTGAAGAGAAAATGCACTTCACTATTTCAAACAAGTGTAAAAATACAAAATAGCTTCTTAGATGTGAAAAAAGGCTGAAATGCCTTTTTTATGCTTGTGAATCAACAGCACCCCCCCAAAAAAAAAAATCAACTGAAGAAAATAAAAACATGCTCTACCAGGAAACTGTCTTCTATAGTGTAATCCCTTTTTCATGATGAAGGATTTTATTACCTCTTTTTCCCAAATAGCTAGCATACACCGTGTCACTGGCAGGTTTTTTACCCTCCTTGTTATAGGGATACAAGCATGAACGTAGGTGGAAATTTTTTAAGAGGATGGTGGGATGCACTTTATTCTGAAAAAAAAAAAGCTTTGTATTGGAAGTAATTCTTCATGATACTGCTAAAAATACATAAGAGAAAGACTACAGCTAAACTAGTTTTCTCAGTTGCATTCATCTTGAAGCCATTAACTTCTATTTCACCACAAAAGCATCTGTATCATGCTCAACAGAAGTTGTGAAGGATGCCGCATGCCTGATCAGCTTCCTGCCTCACAACATACTCTGTTCCCACCACCACTTCACCCTCTCTTGTAGCTTTTCCAAGAGGGTTACTTGCACTGTCAACAATTCCGTTTACCTTGGGTGCACACGAAATCTTCTAATTCAAACTTGAAATGTTTCTCATACAGTTACTTGAACTTGCCATAATACTGGGATTACATGCTACTAGAAAATTCCTGTTCAGGTGGATGTAATTGCGTCTGTGTGTTACTTCTTCGCCCTTATGCCACTGACTGCTTAATGCTTTTTTATGTTGCATTATTAGTTAAACACATCTACAGAGCAAACCACCTAGCACAACCTTTCTGCTGGTATTTGTTTGGGTTGCCTTATGTAGGAAAATAGATGCTACTGAGAAGTAACAAACTGTTGCTGCACTGCTAAATTCAATACCCATTTATATGATCTTCTTTTAAAACTGATTATTTTCGTAATTACAGTAACGAGAAGACCCTAAGTGCATTTGTCCAGCTGGGACAACAGTATACAGGCATATTGACTTTCAACAGCTGCACTTTTCCCCAATCAATGCATTGTGAACAAATGAAACAATATGCTTATTATCACTTGATGATTTTCACCCACTTCCAAGTCCTTTTTCATTGTAAGCGGACTCAGCAGGATGGTCTGATTGTATGTCGTATGTGCCAGTGCTGACTTTTTATGAAGCTGTTGTAAATGTATGGGTGGTGTGATGGCATATTTGATTGAAATAGAACATGGGTTTATATAAGGAAGGTCAATGTCCTCAGTGTCCTCCATGGATTGGTACATCATGTACTTCTGTTTATTTGACAATCCCATGACAGCTGCATTTTCAAAGATCATCACAGAACAATTAAAATGGAGAGTGCAGGATAAATTGATGATGAGGAACAGAGTACAGGTTTTCAGCTCTAAATTCAATTTTAGATGACCACTTCATTCTAGAGCCTTCTCTACAATGCAGCTTGTTAGCATCATATGGGACCAGCAATCTAATTTTCTGTTATTATTGGGAAACTTATCCCATAATACAAACTAGTACACCATCTTCATTAAGCTCTAAAGATGCCCTTGTACTTGGAAAGACTGTAAAGTTTTACTCATCTGCAGTGTTGAAATGTTTTCTGATGTACAGGATGCTGTGACTTTGCTCAGTTTTTTTAATCTTATTTTTGTCTAATATGAATTTACAGACTCCATAACATTTAAAAAAAAATAAATAAGAGTCACAGGGAGAATGAGAAGAATATACTATGTAAAAGTCCATTTAGAAAAGGACTTCAGCTTTCATTGTCAATGAGAACTAAAAATATCAAAACATTTCTCCAAAGTGCAGTTCTTTCCTTCTAAGCGGTTATTTACACAAGCAGCCAGATAAATAGCTGCACTTTTAAGCTCAGTTTCTTGGAGCTACAGAAAACGCGATGCATCCTTTGATTTGTTCTACAGAAGCTGATTTTCTGTCAGAGAGCCCAAGGCGGTAGATTCACAAACAGAATTCTCCAACCAACCTTATATGACCTGAGAAATACCATAAAATGTTTTAACGCATTCACACACACACAAATAACAATACCACTTTCTCCTCTATGTTTTCATTATCCCCTTTATAACAGACAACTTTAAAAAAAAATAAAAAAAAATCCCTCCACTCACTAATTCTTGATAAAAAAAAAGAAAGGCTGTGGAGCATTTGTGAAATAAGAATTACTTATTTCAGTACTTTTCTGTATAGGAAAGAGAGTTCTTTTATGAAAAAAAAAAAAAAAAAAAAAAAAAACCAAAAAACATGTTATTATTACTCACTACAAAGTGCCATTTGATAGTCAGTGGAGCCAGACTAACAGCTTGCTGCCTTGAAGAACAGCATACCCTTGAGATATTTAAAGTGTGGCAAGTGATCATCATTACGATCCGCCTGACAAAGACGTAAGTGTTAAACGAAATGACAGAAGCAACAGCAGTTGAGAACAATAGCTTCAGTGAAGACATTTGCGTACAATGTCTGTAACAGCAGATCAGTTTTGGTCAAGAAACACCAAGACTTTTCCACATCATTGTCCTGTTACAGGCATTACAAATTTTAATAAATGTTTCCCCAATTACTCATTATGAGTTTAACATAATTGATGTTTATATAGATCCCCCAGCCCCAAAAAGATGACATCTGGTTTTTCTGCGGTCCTATACCTTCCTGACAGATATTTGTCAGACTTATTCTTCAAAACTTCCTATGTTGATAATCCACTACTTTACAGACAATTCATTCAGACTTTGCTATACTTAAAGTTAGAAGGATTTTCCTGATGCTTAATGCTCTTTGCTGCAGCCTAAGCTCATTAATTCTTGTCCTTTAAACATGAAGATAAATTGTTCTCTCCTGTTATAGGCATTCTTAACACATTTCAAGACTTATGTCTCTTTGTAAGTCTAATTTTCAGTATATTAAAGCAATATCATGTCTGCCTTTTCTATGTTGCAATGATTTTTCCTACTTTCTTACGCCTTCTGGTCTTCTTGGCCCAGTTGGGCCAAGAAAAACCCTTCTTAGTCAAAACTTGTGACCACATTACAACTACATTTTTACTGAGGTTTACAAGTATTTCACATTTTTCAACTCTTTCATTTAATTTACCTCTGCTCTTCTGACAACTGTGTTACACTGTTAGCTCCTGTTCCGCTTTTGATCCACACTACCTCCCCAGATTCTTTTACTGAACTGCTATCCACACAGTTGTTCTTGTGGTTACACAGGAGTATAAAATTGAGGGAGTATCCTCAATTTTATCATTTTAGTAACTGATGAAAACATTTTATTGTATTTCAGACAGGAAAGATCCCTGAGGCATCCTACTTTGTTTACTCATCCATTTTGTCCCTATACTACTGAAGTTTATAATTTTTTTTTCACTAGTTACATTAATACATTTAAATGTATTAATCTAGTTTTCTTACGGGAATATTGTACAAATCAATAACAAAACTTTACTAAAAATATACATCTATTTCTTTTTCTGATACAAAAGGCCTGTTACCTTGTCACAGAAAGAAATTAGATTGGTTTGATACGACTGTTCTCAAATTTATTATTACAAATTTGAGCCTTCTCAAACACGTCATGCTGGTTAATAAGAAGAGCATGAAAAAACATCACCAAGATAATACCTGCAGCTTTTATCCGTAAGGTAATTAAAGACACTTTCCTAGCATTGTAGAGGTACCACCCTACTACATGTTGCTTTTAAAATAGATTTTATAAGTGGTCCCAAACTTCCACATTTAAAAAAATAAAAGTCTGTTGGAAGACAGAGATTAGCTCTTCCTTCCTTAATATTTTTACAGAGTTTTAAACAACAGCCATGAACAAAAGCAATCTCATAAAGTGCAATTTTTAGGGCATGCAATTCTGTCTGAGGCAGGGGAAAAAATATATTCTCCTCAAACAGCAAAAAGCTATTTAAAATATGAACACTGCCACTCATCACAGTGGATACTAGCTTATACTTTCTGATAAGCATCACCTCTGGTACTCCAAAGTCATTAAACTTATCAAAAATTTAAACCAACAATGGGTTCCATTGATATCAGTGGTCTGATGGGATTACCGTGTATGGGGATTATTTTGGATTTGTTATTTGGTTTTATAATGGGTTCAATTGTCCCTTGGATTACTTAACATTGATTTTTAAATCAACTATTTCAGAAAGTTTTATTGAAGCCATTCCCAATTCATATTAATATGAAAAAGGGAGAGAAGACAATTACAGTTTTTCTGATATAGTCAGTTCTTTGCCTGCTTTTCACAAAGATCAAGAGAAACACCGAGGGGTTTTGAGGTAAATAGAGTGTGTGCTATCCTTAAGCACACATATAGCAATCAATAAAACAATCAATAAGGCAATTAAAGATTTTTTTTTTTAATGTAACTCAAGTGTTTAATTTTTCAATAAAACCTACAGGGCCTAGAACTCCATTTCTAGAATCAGATAGACTTTTTTTCCATCATACCAGCAAAAATCCATCTAATAAGACCCTCTTGATTCAAAGATCAGCAAATGGACGATTTTTTCCATTGGTAGATAAGATAAAACAGGAGAGAGGGAGGATCTAAGTAAAAATTAAGCACTTTCCTGAGAGCAAAACATTCCTGACGACCCCTTTGGAAGCACATCCTGAGCATCTCCTGCTACCAGAGACAGTGAGGAGAGGCTGGGCTGGATGCGCCTCAGCAACCTGTAGGCCCAGATGCGACCATAAAGGCAAATGCAAACACTTTTCTGTGCAGAAATGCTAAGCTGGTTGACAGTATAGGTGACAATTAAAAATGAGATCAGCTTTGATTGCAAGGCTCATGCTGTTGAGGTAAGAAAATTGGCTCTTACTCCATCTTTCAGCCTATAGACCAGTAGTGGAATGGCTTTCAAGGCTGTTTCATTCAGCTCCCTGCTGTTCCCTCTTCAAGCTTTATCACTTCCAACAAACAGGCAGAGTCTTTTGCCTGCTCTCCACAACAACTTTTTCCTTTTGTTTTAAAATCATCACATACTTTTCCAAAGATACTTTTGTAGGTCGTCTGGAAACTAGTTTGCTTGAATAAACCACTCATCAGCATGAATGGTGGGGGGAAAAGGGGAAATATTCATGTCTTTGCAACTAAATATAAGGGACAATTTCTCTCCTCTACACCTCTTCTCTCTCAGTCAATAGAGGAAGATAAGCATCCCCAGAGAACAACCAGGAGCACCTCCCTCTCTGCAGGGATTACGTAGATGTGTAAATTAAGAGCCAGGACTCACTTAGATGCATCAAACCACACAATATAAACAACCCTCTTTCCTCCTCAAAGGCAAAACAGAGCTGAATAAACAATAAGTAGATTTTCAGCCATTTTAGGAGAAGACTCTTAAGTCTCTTTCACCTATTATGTGCTCCTGA
Source organism: Tetrax tetrax (assembly GCA_009806455.1). Taxonomy (NCBI): domain Eukaryota; kingdom Metazoa; phylum Chordata; class Aves; order Otidiformes; family Otididae; genus Tetrax; species Tetrax tetrax. The sequence goes on from WHYT01017771.1 coordinate 447,234, forward strand.
ATAAGTCTGGTTGTGCCTTACTGGCACTGAAAAGCAGAATTGTGTAAAAGCCATATAATCTATTCAGATAGCCCTGTATTATTAAACTAGACTATGTATTCCTCTACAATATCATATTATAAATCCAGCTGCTCAAGAATAAAGAAAAAGTCACCTAAATTCACTAACCTTGTTTAGCAAACACACTCACAGGATGTTTTGGTGTTGAGAGGGAGTAATTTGCTTTCAGACTGTTATACGTAAGGTACTTCCAGACCGTCTTTTCAAGTTTATGAGCATGAGATATTTCAGCCCCCATCAAAATTATTGCTGTTTCTAGCCTGAATTCTCTCTCAGGGAAGGCACCATCATGTATAGACACTTTCTGTAAAATTCCAAGAATTCCAGTAGGCAGACAGCAGTCCTGACCAGTAAGTCGCACTGCCCACACAGTGGAGACCAAATGCAAGGTCTGGACCTGGAAGGGGCATAAGTAAAGGGGAACCTACATTGGATGCTGCCACATTGCAGAATGCCAGAGCTACAACAACAGTGCCTTTTCTAGGTTTTGAAGGCAATTAACAGTGAAATAAAATTTCAGTTTACACAGGGAGCCAAAGTTGTTTTTCCACTTTCATCTTTCTCTTTTTGTCTTTTCTCCATGCCAGGACAAAGGATAAATCTTCCCTATCTTCCATGACTATGCATTGAACAGATGATGTTTCCTCACCACACAGTGTTGCAGTAGATAATTAAAAAATCTCACTAGTCTCAATCTGTTAATAGTGTACTGCAATTCATTTTGAACTACAGGCATAGCAAGACAAGCCTGGAGGCTGGCAATAAATTTATGTAAACACAGAAACTTTGATTTCTGTTTTATTAAAGGAGAATGCCAAGGGAAATCCCTTCCTGAAATAGGCTAGCGAAAACAGGAATGAGTGAGAATGAGCAGAGCAAGAGTGAGTGAGAAAGGAAAACAGCAAGAAAGGACCAAACCAAACACTTTAGACTCTATTCTTCCACTGAAATCATGTGAGAATGCCCTGCTTGCCCTTCCATTCACAAGTAACAGTCTTGGTTTTGGAAAATTCTGTTTTTCTATAAAAAAAAAATATTAATGACATTTTCCCATCCTTTCCCACCTCCCCATTTCCCTGTAAGAGCTATTAACTTACAGTTTTTACACTGCTTACATAGAAAGGCAACTACAAAGAAGCTTCTTAAAGTGTTCAGCTTCTCTTCCACAAACAGCAACAGACAAACCACCAAGCGCAGAAGTTGATTGACACATCTATATATCAAACATAACTGTAACTTCCTTTCCTGCTGAGTGTTAGTGTATTATTTCAGTAGTTCTAATAGAAAAATGTATGTGAAAACAACCATGAAGATGCCAGAGGATTAGCTTTATTGTCTTGGCACTGTTAGGTGCATTAAAGTACAACAGACAACAAAGCTGAACTCCTTGTCCTTCTCTTCTGCATTTGGAGATGAACAAAATGTCACCAGAAAGACTCTGAATTTAACTGCACATTGCAAAGAGCCTTCTGCATTGCAGCTATTATGTCCACCTGGAGTTTTATCAGTTCACCCACCAGTTTTGTTTCAAAGTCTTGCCAATTTACCAAGCCAAAATAACATCACAGGTCCCACATCAAAATATCACAGTGGTCTTGCACAATCAAACCTTGAAGTATCAACCATTAAATCTCTGTTATGGAAAAATTGCAGGATCTAAATTTTCAGACTGATGCACTTGATATTAAACTTGTGCATAGCCACTTCATACGGGAACCAAGAAGCAATGAGACAATACAAGAAAATGAATACATTTTTTCAAAACATTTTTTCAAACAGGTGAACACGCAACAGTAAACTTAAAGGGACTGACTTGTAGTTAGCATAAAAGGCTGAAGGGTGTGATACACTGTTAATTAGCAATTCCAGGATAAATAGCAAAGATGTCTTGCACAAATTAAGAACAAATTTAAGCTATATATCCATGAGTGTTTTCTTTTGAAAGCTAACTTAGGGAGGCACCAACCTTGTATTACTGCTCACTGACCACTCCCTAAAGAGCACAGAAACATCTAGTCATTGGAATAACACATCCCCTTTCCTCCCATTTACAGCACAAAAATAATACTTCTAAATACCTTCTAAATTTGAGTCAGTTCAGTTTAGGATATGGCCTCACCACCAGTTATTTTTATATAAGTTCTGTATAAGGATGGGAAAGAATAACTGAGGTCAAAAACCTGTTAGGACTCTTCTGCTGCCAAAAACAGCATTCACAGAATCTCATCCGCAAGCAGAAGTAGATTGAAAGAGCATTAAGACTAAAAACCTTTTAGTGGCATTAGTAATTTTTCACTATTTCCCATACACACCTCACTTGCAGACTTTATCAGAAAGGTACACCTAACCCCAAGTGCACAAATACACCAGGCATACCTTTCCCATAAGTAAGAGACTCAGGCTGCTAGAATAGGGCTAAATCGAGTGGTTCCAGGCCATGCAGCGTGGAGAATTTGGCACGTCAACGTGCCTGCCAAGCTGAAAGGTCCATTGCTTCCCTCCGTGTTTGGCAGGCACATCCCCAGTCTCATTCACTCCTTTCGCCTACTTGGTGTCCACCTTCCCCTTGCATTACCAGCTCCCTGGGCCAGCCAGGATGGCTCTTAACTCTGCAGCATGCCTAAAACAGCAATATTTTATCCCTCAACCACCCCCCGGGGGGGGGGGGGGGGCAATGTAACTCAAAAGTACAACATGAGAAATATACATGTACAATTTAATGAGCAGTATCCACTTGAGCCTCACAGACATTAATTGCTCCATTCTCCTCAAAGCTTTAGGAACAGAAGTTCCCACAGGACAGCAAGTTAGCACCAGGTGTTTTCTCCACAGTAACTGCCACCTTGATTTTTCTCTATTTTGCACTTAGTGCGGGAGAGCTAATGGTAATAGCTTGCTCCTAGGTCAAAGCTGCGAGATATTAAAATGACTATCAATAGCCATTTGCAGCGTTACTGTGTCTTTATCTTCCTTTCTCATCTGATTTCATAAGAGAAAAATACAGAAGAGTTCCAAGGGGATGCTCTCTGGCAGGTAAGTGGGGGGCTGTAAGACTGCTCTCTCTTTCCAGCTGACAAGTTATTCTGACAAAGGCAGCTGTTAGAAGTGAGCTGGAAAACGAAAGCAAAGGCAGTCAGTGCCCGTGATCATGTAATACTGAGTAACCTCTCGAAGCTCACACAGGAAGAGAGGTCGATGCCTTTATGTATAGCCTGAACTTCTGTTCACAGAAGGTCAACAGCAAGCAATAGGTGTCAAAATACCTTTGCATCATCTTCAAGCTAGACATAAGATGAAGGGAGTTGAGTAGTTGTGTATCCCCCCTCCAATGGTGATACTCTCACAAACAGCAAGGTTTTGTGGGTTGGTTGGTTTGGTAGGGTGTTTTTCCACAAGTGTTAACTACTAGAGTATTATTTAAGCCATGACATTGCTCAGTTCGTATACTCTTTCCATTATGCCAGGATGGGTAATAGGTTTTTCAAGTGCCATGCATACTGGTCTTGACTATTATGTAATCAGTGGGGCATCCTACACGGGTTTGGCTTGTTCATACATGTGATGTGAGGGAATGAGGATTTCTGCAAATTCAGTTAGATGGCACCCAGAAGATATCTCATAGATAGTATACTTAAACTTTTTGCATGGTAATCCACAACATATTCTGCTGACATGTAAATCAAAGACAATTTTACATTAAATTTTGTGAAAGGGGATTTTTACAGCCTGTTAACAGTTTGGGTTGTAGATATTGATAAGCAAATAAGCCTGCCCAGACCATAATGAAGGCAGTGTCACTTCACAAACCTAACTTTTGCAAGATGCATCTGATCATACACTGGACTCCTGACGTCCCAAGGGTATATTAGCAGATCTATTCACAAAGATATTGTAAGAGGAGAGTTAATTACTCTCTCCGTTACTGACTTTAAATCAGCTAATATCACTGTGATGGTTTCATTTTTAAGTAAATACACAAGGGAACAGCCCATTTTATCATAGAGTTATGTATACAATTAAATAATAAGAACAGCAAGAGGAACCTCCTCTCCCTTCTACACACGTTAGAAACACTAGAATCTCATCAGGATTGGGAAAAATTACATTTCAAAGTTTGGGGAGGAAATAGACTCCTAATTTATCATGATGAGTAAAATAGTCCTGAAAATACAATGAAGCTTCTATTACTTCAGTTAGGAAAAAAATCACACATAACACATCTTTTGAATTACCTACTTCCTCCTGAACCATTTGCATATTTTTCTATTGAATTTCAAAAGACTTAAAAGCAAAATTAATGTGCTTCTCTATGAATGCCAAGAATACAATTACAGCTCATCAAAAGCTGCACAAAAGGAACGACAGGATTGATGTGCACAGTAATGTAAGACTTTTTTTTTTTTTTAAGACTTTCCTGTAGAAATAGATCCAGCTAAGCACAAATCTAGGGGTTATGTCTTTTTTTATTAGTGCTCCAGTCAGCTGTGCGGTTTATTCTTATACTGTGTTTGCTAGCCTGACTTTCAAAGAGATCTTACGTTACATAAAACTGGCCCAATAGGGACACAGAGAAGCAAAGAGCAGCAGTCTCTTATTTAGCCTATACAGCCTGAAGCAACCATTCTCTGAAATTCCTTTAAAAATATTATAGTCTAAATATCTTGCCTTCTGCGGACCTTTTGGGGTAGCAATGCTTTAAGTAGCATTGTATAAACTTGTTCAAGATACTACGCAACTGTGATGGTTCTGGAGAGTTCCAGAGATTTGACAGTATATTCTGAGTACAAAGGCTTCCCATTACTCAACTGAGGAAGGAAAAATTTATAAGCTCAGTATAGACATGCATTCTGTCCATTCTCAGTCTCCCTATCATAACCATGTGTGTAGTGTATAGCACATATGTACCTAATAATATGCACCTATGTATGTGTACTTGTAGAACAGGTATTTATTCTCATGTGCGGTTACTAATCCATTTCAGAGATAAACAAAAAGATTTTTTTTCCCCTTCTTTTAACAGACACTCGATCCAGTGCAGACTCTATAGGAAGGGAGCTCTTCACTCTGAGAACCTAGAAGAGTGGGAGAAAGATAAACACCAGTTTTCTTGTTCCTGCAGACAAAGACTTAGACTGCAGTTATTACTTCTATTAATGAAAAGCTCATAGAGATAGCATTAAGGGGCAGATTCCCACTACCTCAATGCTTTCTTTTATCCCCAACTTGTAGATCACTGTCTATTGTTGACATATATGTATAACATCAGTATTGATTTGATGAATATTTCCCTAACTGCTTGAACCCTGTATTGAATCCACAAAGTATCTCCTGTACAACTCCTTTGGGGAAAAGGCAATATTCTGTCTGAAAAAAAGCCTTTTAAGCAAAACTGAAAAAGTTAATCATCAGCCAGCCCTCCCTGAACTTAAAATATGGATCTTTTCTTAAATATTGAATCAAGTTTTCACTCTGAGCCAGGGAAACTCATGAATTCAGCACATGAAAATTCTCTAATCCTTACAGCTCTTGCTCTAACAGGATACAGTTGGCTTTACTGGATTGTTGCTCTGACTGACTGATATCCCACAATCACTTGGTAGTTGACAACCTTCATGCAGGGGAAGCTCTTCATAACTTTCCCTCAATTTTTCCCCATATGGGTGGGTCACAGTAGGGATAACATTTGCCTCCCATTTACCAGGCTTCTGACCTCATTTACTATGATTAGTGCTAATAAAGATGAAAAGCAAGTCAAAGAACTGCCAAAAATCACATCTCAGTTATTGGTCTGAAGCTCTCCACTGTTTTCCCTTGTTCCATGTTAGAAAGGGAGACGTAATACATGTAGGTCATGTTCAGGTCCTTATAAAGTGTAGCAAAGATTAAACTGGATTCTCTTCTGTTATTGAATAGTGGCCCATATTGGTCCCTATTTGGCCCCATACATTATTCTCTGCATCAGACAGACACGTATACATTGCAAGCAGTGGTCCAATATTTTGTTTTCTCATTATTTGGTTAATGTGCAGCTCTCGATTTTCAGATATTCCTGGTTTATAGAAAGTGAACCAAGGAGATCAAGTTTTCCTCTCCTTTATAGAAAATCAGTTTAAGCAGCTTGTACTACATCCCACTGCCAGTACCCCAAGATACCTCTTACGGTCCTGAGTTCTTGACTTAAAAAAGAGCAGTGATGTACCACCATGCTACAGAGTAACTGACCTGATGCACCGCTACTTCCAGCGCCCTCTGCCCTCACAGATAAAGGGACCACGTATTATATAATACAGGTTTCCCTGGAATATTGTTTCCTGTAATCATTCATCATATTTTCTTATGATTAAAACACTTTACCAATTTTACACAAGTTTACAAGTAAGTTCTGGTTTTGCTGGTGCTGCTAAACACTCTTTCAGTTTTATAGCCCAATAAATCAAGGAGTCTTGTGGGAAAATTAACTTGAGGTTTCATTGTTGGGAACTTTAGTATTTCCTAACTTCTGGGACATGGCTACATACTCCTTTTTCCTCCTAAGAAGAAGAATGTTTTTGCTACAAACATACCAAATACAATGTATTTCTATACATGTCATGCAGTTTGTCAATTAACCATTATATTGATCTGTTGTAAACAAATAAAAGCCCCGAAAAAGCACAGCAAACACAGTTACTTTGTCTCCCTTTCAAACAGTACCTCAAAGGACTTGGGTCCTTGAGGACTTGAAAATGTGCTTTGCTCAGCTACTCTTAACTTTTCCTCTGGCTTTAAAAGCTATTCTTTGTTTGACTGCTGTCTTCACTAATCTTTCATCATTGTTGGAGAATGTTTGCGCAGGAACAACTCTCCTCCATGGAAACGTAAACATTCCAGTTGAACTTGCCACTAAGAAGCAGCCTTTTGATTTCTCCTATTCTTGAAGAATATCAGTAGCTTAAAGCCTAAGAATATATTTGGGGTTAATACTACATTTAGATTAATTAAGAGACAGAGAAAGGATTTTCTACTTTGCTACATTCATAGGGTCAAGATCAGCTTCCTTACACTGTCCTACCACACTGTTTCACCACCCAGAGCATCACACTTTAAAACAATAGGAAAAGATCCAAATTCTTTGAATCTTGTTCTCTTCTCGGTATGCCAGCTTGTCTCAACTCAGCTTTAAGACACAATCCTCTTGCTCATTGTAAGCTGCACTTGAACCACGGCATATCCATGACCCCAGTGAAGGTACCTAACAGATACCTGATGATAACATGAAACAGGAATACCTTCTACAATAAATAAATAAAGAAATAAATATAATCTAAGGCACCTGAAAATGATAGACAATTTACTTATGGGATTCAAAAAACCTGTATTTCTAATGACTGTACTATGAAGATTTTCTTCCCTATCAAGTCTAAACCTCCATCAGGAAACATAAGGATTGCCAAATTTTCAACCTCCAGAAACTCCTTTTCACTTGAGCTTTGTATGTATTTTCCATCAAACATCCTATGTACTAGCAGACTGCCGATTAAAAGAGTCAAGGGACTGAAACATTTTGAGACATGGTCCTTTGCAGCAGTGTTCGAGGGTGAGATGCCTTTAAGTTTCCCAGAGACAGTGCACAGTGCCTTCACCCGTCTGCCTCTTCCCTCTAATAGGGTCTTTCAGGAAAGAGGAGAGCATCTTAGCATTAGATTTAGCTTTCTTTAAACCTTTCAAGACCTCCAAAAGGACACATAGCAAACAAGGGACACCATGATTCCTCTCAAGCTTTTTTATTAGTTTGTATGCTTGCTTCAGAGAACTCTCATTACAAGCTTCCAACTTAAAGTCCTCTTCAGTCACCACTATGACTGCTGTAAGATGTTCCCTCCCTCTCCACAGCCATGGGGTCCAGCAGAGGAAGTAGGAGGGCTTTGGGACATAGCCATACTCTGTGGACACCTTGAAATGCTGGAATTGTAAAATGAGAGTGTGTAAAATTTTTACAAGGTTTCATCTGCCATATAGTGCAGGAAATTCAAGAGTACTGAGACAGAAACAGCTTGATCATTATACTTTTTCATACTTTCCCCTGTTTGCAGGCAGCCAAAGTGTTCTTATTTCTAAGCATATTAACTTTCACAAGAAACAGATTCACTGAAGAAAAAAAACAAACAAATTCACCTCTATAGAGTACAGAATAAAAGCTCTATACGCACACACACACACTGCTGCCACTGTGCACATTATCAGCACAAGAATATCTTCTTCCATTGAGTGAATTAAGCTCCTGATGTATACTTTCTATAAATAGGTTCTACTCTGATAGTCTCTCTTTACAGTTATCTTGTCATCATTACTGGACCTGCATTTCCTAGAGTCTTAACTTGGTATTTACTTCCCATTTTCTTTCTTTTTTTCTTTGCATAATAGCTTTTTCCCCACCCCCCCCACTCTCTTATGTGTAAAGTAGCTTTGCCTCAAAGGAGTCTATCCATGCATAACAAGAGGTATGAAGAGCTTTACAGCATACAATTTTCAATCATTATTAAATCAGGAGAGACAGCAGAATATGCAAACAGTAGATAACACTAAACTTGCTTAGGTGCTTTGAAAGGTGAAAGCCTCTAATCGCTTAAAGAGATGTTGGCTTATGCTCAAGGGATTTTTGTACAGCTATACAATTCTGAAGCAGTATTACAACCTATTACTCATTTTCTTGTAGTAGGGCATTCTCTTTTCTCCAGGGGTATATTTTTGGAAGTAATATGTAATAAGGAAGAGCTAATAGCTGAATCTGTGTGATTATCAAGTAGGATTATGTTTCTGTGAATCCTAGATCTTTATTGAAATGTAATAGTTTTTTGCAAAACAAAATTAATATCACAAAAGGGATCCAATTCTAGCTGCAATTTTTTTTTTTATTTAAAAATCATCATAAAAATAAGTGAGATGTCAACTAGTTTAAAAAGAAACCAGAATGAGATTCACAAAATCTTAAAAATTTATAACAACACTACCGTGATTAATCATAATGTCATACTGACTTCAGTATGAAAAATCATGCCTATTTTTTTGTCACAGTTGAGGAACCCCTAGTACTTAACACTGAACTGTTTAGATTGTAAATTAAGAAGCTTAAGGACAGGCAACCATTTTAGAAAACAGTTTATCCATCAAATAACACAGATTGCTGATTCAGAGTTATTTCCAAGAATAATCATCAAGTCCAGTTCAGGAATAATTTTGGTTGAATGGAAATGCAGTGCTGTAGAGATGCTTTCTTACATTCTTTCATTCAGCATTTACAAAATTCACTGAATTAAACTGTGAAATTGATTCAGATCTCTCTTCCTAGAACATATTCTTGCCATGAGACACATGGTATTCCTGTGTGAAACTTTCTCTAGTTTACTTCCTACCAATTATTTAGCAAACCCAGGAAGGAAACAGGGGTTTAATCCCCATTTAAATGAGCAAGCTGGCATTTCAGTCTCTGTTCTGACTCAGACAACAAAAAGGCATGAACCAAACTGATCTGCTCCTGATCTTGAGTGTTCTTCAATGTTTCCCATAAGGGAAAGTACAAAACCACTACCATCGTCACAGTATGAATCTACTCCTTGCATTACATTTAAAACTCACAGAACTAATTTCGTTTCATGAGAAAATTGAACCATTTGACTTTCAAGTTTAATTAAGAAGGAGGATTTCCTGAACCTATTACATATAGACACAGCTGCTGAACTTGATGCAATCCTGAAGACAACCATGACTCAGAGACTTTATTCTAGTAAAGGGTAGCTGAGTAATATGGCTGAAAACAAACTGAATTTTGCAAGAGTTTCTCCTTATGGGTTGTTACTTTTTAAGGAAATAAAGTTCTGTGAATCAACCTCCTTCTCTCTTTCTTCTGGATTTAGTCCAGGCATACATAAACTCATGACCTCCATCGAGTATCCTTCTCCTTCAGCAGCCCACACTGAGGTTTATTTGATCCAGTGATCACAAAAGCCCTAGAATAGGAAGATAAGTGCAAACACTGCCAAAAAAAAAACCCTGCATAAACTGTTAAAAAACTGCAATAGTAGGCTTTCTTCCCCTACTACATTCCCTTTTCCCTGAAAATTCACTGTGCACAGTTCAAAGTGAGCAGCAGCCAAAGATAACACAAATATCTCTGCCAGTGCTTTTAAGGATGGCATTCAAATCAGAACACCCTAACAAATGGTGCCAGAAATGGCTGTCCTACTTATTCTGACAACCTCTAGCTTGCAAAAGCCATTTAATGAGAGAAAACCATCAAAAATGTGGCCATTTATACAGAGATCAGAGGTGAACATGTAAATACGCTATCTCATCATTAGAGAAGGATTATGATGGCTTTGATCATTTCTGGCAGAGAGAACCTGGATTTGTGTCAGGTATACTGATTTAGGTGTCGAGTCAGACACAAAGACAAAAAGCAGTACAGGGGCTCAGGGAGGTCATTACTTCTCTTTAGATGGCGTTGTGTCCTACGGCTCAAACGCTCCCCAACGAGCAGGTTGTTGGATGGATGCTAATGAGCTGGAGGTGGCAGAAAAGTGTGATATAAAAGGTAAGAAAGGATGAGCAGTACCAAAGGAGATAAGACAGCAGGAGGAGGGAGGAAATTCAAGTGACAAGTAGAGAAGTCAGAGAGGACAAGTTCTGAACTTTGACTATGACCACAGACGGACGAAAAAACATGAGCAGCAATAGAAAAAGAAACAATGTGGAGGCTGGCTTTGCCTAAGCATAAGGGAAGGTAGAATCCAGAAATTAAAAAGTGGAAAAAGATGAATTAGAGGAGTGACTGTCTACCTTTGGGAGGAAGGAAGTGCAGATTGTAAGTAAATAGAGAAAAACTGGGATGCATTAAAAGAATCAGTGTGGTTTTCCATGGCCTGTGGCTGAGAAAAAAAGCTATTGGAAGTAGTCAAACTTCCACAGGCAAAGTAGGACATCATGAGCAAATTAAAAACTTCTTCAGATGGAGAACACATGCTGGAAACCCCCGGCAAAGAGAGAAGGCACTTGAAATTAAATGTTGTCTACAAACCATTTATGTAAGCACACTAAAATTGCCAGAAAATTAAGTGTCCTTCAAAGAATTCCTAAAAGGGAAAAACGTCTGTGCAGTATTTTTTGCAGCAGTGGAGAAAATGAGAATTAAATAGAAAAAGACCTTGTCTCCAGAATCCTGTTTGTTAATTACTTGCAACTTGCTTGACAAGGAATAGGGAAAATGAAAATAAAAGGAAGAAGAGGTTCCTTCATTCCAATTAAAATATTGTAATTTGAGGACAAAGGGATATTTTGTTCTCATGGAGATTTACCTTAGTCATACTGACAGTTTTTAAACAACATGAAACTGTTCCTATGCTGTTAAAATTTTAAATTCATACAGAACAAAAAAAGAACTCCAAGCCTTAGCTTGAGAGGTAAAACACAATCTACGCCTAACTGCAAGTAAAATACATACAGGAAGATCTTGTAGATAGAGTCATTTCACCTTTGATCTTTAATTCAAATCAATAGACTAAAGACAAAATTAGAAAGTCGTAAATTAAAAAAAAAAAAAAATCCTTAAGTACGTGCTTCATTTCAAAGATTTTAAAGTGTTCCTCAGCAAGTTGGGAAAAATCATTCAAGAGACTTATCCACTAGAAACTCCAATATTGAAAATGTGGATTAATTAATTTATTTTTTCTTTGATTGACAAGACCACAAGTTCTTCACTGGCCCATGCAGCATCTCGCACAAAAATAATCTATTGTACGATTATTGCTAGCTATTTCTGGGATTCTGATGCTGCAGTTCATCAGCAATGTCATAAAGGACTTTACTTTCTTGGGTGTCGAATTTCAATTCCCTCTCCCTCAGGAAGGTATGAGTTGTCCTCTACAGAAATGTAGCTTTCCTGTAGAGTTACTAGAAGCTTGCACATTTGTCTACAAAGACTTAAGTAGCCTCTTTTATTGAGGAGTGCAAGAGTCTTGTTAGATAGAGTTCTCACAGGAAGGCTCTAGATAATGAGGTAGGGCAAGGTAGTTATGAGAGGAGAAGCAGTGAGCTTGGCTGGAGGATGGGAATAAAAGGTGGCCCCAGGGCCTCTTCAAATAAGGGAAGCAACAGGCAATGTTAAAAGGACTTGCACAACAAGGTTGGGGAGACAAGAGGGAAGGAGTCCTTGCAGAACTTCAGGATGTGTGATGCTTTGGAGTGGAAGGTTAACTCCTTATTGGAAACTGGGTTTTGGGAGGCGCCAGAAAGTCCACCTGTGGGAAGCAAAGTCACAGACCTATTACAGAGGAAGGGAAAAAAGGAAAGAGAAAAGGCTGTCTGAAAATGTTCAAAAGAAACTGCCAGACAAATCACATAGCCTGTAAGCTCTAGGTCAATCAGAGCGCTTTGCTCAAATATGTGCAATACTGATTCTTAACCATAAGAATACTTGATTCTTCTAAGTCAAGAAATTGAGCAGGATACAGAACATATCTATCCATGTCCAAAGCAACAGACTGCCATGCATAAAGTCCCTTGTTCCATGAAGTTCTGCAGGTGGGTATTCTGCAGATTATGTCCAGTCTTATGTAGACTTTAACCTGTGAAGCTCATGAAGATATAAGAAAGATCATCATAAATTTTCAGAAAGAGAAATGAAGGACACAGGAAGGAAGAGATTTTCGTAACATCATAGAGCTGCTGTATTGCAAGAAACCAAATTTTTCTGCATTGCAGCCAAGCGTACTGCTTTGAAACCATACTGCTTGCCAAAGAATAGTATTTCCTTTGTTGTTTAGACAGTCCCAGACTTTCATTAAGTGACTTATACCCATCACAAGGCTCCTGTGGCTTTCCAATTAGAATAGAAGTTCTCAATGTAAATCAAAATTTTGCCAAGCATATTATTGCTATAAATGAAACATAATTTGTTTCAAAGGTTAAGCATGAAGGGTCTTGCTATGGATTTGCAGCTTTAGGAGACCACTTTCTCCACAGTGCACTTCTTGGTACAGAACGACTATTACAGGGTTATGTACAGTCCCTTCACTGATGCTCTAAGGCTTCTCCCTGCCTATCAAAGGCTCCCAGAAAAGAGCACAATTATTTACATAGATATTTAGAAAAGAATTCCAAAATGGAATCTAAAGAATTCTTTAAAATGGCACAAATACCAGGGATGTACTTGCCTTTCCAATCTGCTACTTAAACTAATTTCTTTAACTCTTAAGTATCCCCCCCACAAACAGCCTCAAGAAAATATGTGGAAAGCATGCCAAATGCACCCTTGGCATAGCTTCACAGACCATTGGAAGTGAATCTAGCCCCTGCCTTTAGTGCAACATCATGCTCAGCTGGATTCATCTTCGTAAACTTCCACTTAAATTATAATGGATGCTGTTAGAAAGTGTGTGTTTGGTTGAGGGTGTTGTTTCTTTTATTCTTTTTTAACAGAAGCACTCTAAATATTCATTACCACCCACATCACTGCTCTATTCTCACAGAAAGAAGAAAGAAATTGCTTGGCTATTTTCTATAGGCAACTATCCACACTGCTGAGCTGTCATTTAACCCAAAGCAATGTGGCTATTTTCTATAGGCAACTATCCACATCGCTGAACTGTCATTTAACCTAAAGCAATGCTAATTAATTTGTTCGAGTAATGATGCTGTTTCAAACAAGACATACTATGGAAAATAACGAGCACATAGCGGTGAACCTGGTAAGCAATTATATCAAATTAAGTTATTGACATCTGGTATCAAATAGATTATTGATGCTTATTCTGGGAGTGACAGAGTTGGTGAAACTTACCCCATGAGAGACAGCACCACTTATTTGCTTTGTCATATCAATGTCCTATCTCCCTACTAGAAATAACAAAAATCCCTACAGTTTATTAGGAGCTGTTAAAGTAACAGGTAAAATAAGGATTGGAAAGCTGAAAGGATGAGTCATTCACCTTTTTATTTTCCAATCTGAGGGAATAGCTATAGGAAAAAAACCTATTAACAGAAATCTAACAAATCAACATTAATTGGCTCGCTCTGAAGCACACAGGAGAGCAACACTTTTAATCCCAGTGAACTGTAATTCACAAAGAGGGGGGGGGAAATCATACCACACATCAGCTGCCTTTGTTGTAGAAAAGTCTTTGACTACAAATAGGCTCCCCAGCATCACGATCTTAGGACACAAAATCTTTTCAGGGCTCGACTCTTTACTAAGGCAGCTGAGGATCATGTTGCAGTGCCAGAAGAGATTGAAATGCAGCGCATACTGAGACATGAAGCAAGATTCAGATAGCCACTAATGGGGGACAGGAACAGACCCGTAGGGTTTGTGCCTCCCACTGTCTTCATTATGGCTGCAAAGAAACACCACACTCATTGGCTAACTTGATCAACATTCTGAACAGAAAATAAATAAATAAATAGATAAATAAATACATATCTCTTTCAAATGCTACTAGGTCACTCTTTGCACTGTCCTCATGCGGGCTGGGACAGCCAAACTCTATTCAAAACACTTCTCTGGGTGTGCTAAAAAAAAAAAGAAAACAAACAAAACATATTAAAAATTGTACAAGCAAGTTAACTCAGCCTGTCTAAAAGATGGCAGCAGGGCTAACCCAGCCTCCCTGACGTTTACTGCCTGAGGGATGTAGGATGTCAGCACAAAGAGGCAGGTTTATCTCCATCTTCCTCTGAATAATGTCAATCTGCCTAATTCAGGTACTTCCTTTTGTTCATTGACCAAATATGGGAACATGCATGCAGCGACCCTGTCCTCTTAGGATAGAAACCTGTTAGAAGATCACAAGGAAACAAGGAAATTATGTCTGCCTCCAGCCAGGTGCTAAGCTGTTAGCTACTATTCCCATACCTGCTGCTCACCTTTTGTGCAAGAGCCTAGAGGGCAGAGCACCCACCTAGGAAAGCCCCAGGTCCAGCCCTCAAGTGCCAGCGAGCCTGAAGGGATGGAGCCCCTACCTCGCACAGGCATCCTCCCCACTTCTTTTATGAACCTATAAGAGATGCCAATGGCAGCTTCATGGTTAGCATCCCTCAGATCGGTATAAGAGATGAGAATTGTTGCCCTATTGATAAGATTTTTCTTGTTGTTTTTGTTTTCAAACCCAGGCATGATCTAATGTAAAATACATATCCATTCCTGGAAGATATCTCTGAAATCCTAGTCACGCTCCCAGCCCAGAATCTTAGGTGCCAAGCACCTGGAAATGTTATCAGGAGAAGAGCAGGAGGGGATAGACAACTTCATCCTGATGACAGGATCCTCAGTAGCAGACCTCCATCCTACTCAGCCACAGAGAGGAGCAGGACGAGACCATCAATGCTATCTGTGTTCATGTTGAGCACCTGAATGCCTGTCCACAATCTATGTCACTACTACATATAGGTGTGTTCATGCCTGTTGGGAATATACCTTCAGCCTTGTTACTGGTTGGACCTGGGGACAAGGAGGCTCAGACTCTTGGAACTAGCAAGATATATTTTCCTCTAACACTTTCCAGACCTTACAAGGTCAGTCTACAAGGACAAATGCCCAAACACTTTACAAATTCCACTTGGAGATGTCTGCCACATATTACATCCATTCCTTTTCTTTCCTATCATCCACTGCTCTGTCCTCCCTAGTAAATAAGTCTCAGCACTTTTAGTTCGGATCTCACAATCTCCTTCCCCATCCCACCAGGCCTGCTGTGCTACTCTACTCTTGCCAGTGGCTGAATGGGACTCGGACAACACAGATAAGCTACCATCTTCATTTTTAAAAATTTCTTTTCCCTCTCCATACAAGTGATTTTTTTTTTTTTAAGGTAAATTCAACTATGAGTCTTGGAATTCTGTTAGGAAGCATGGGTTTATGTAACTTGGGTTTGGAAGTATGGCTTTATGTAAATTTGGTTTAATACTAATATTTTAATATATTTTATGCTTAACATCTTAAGAGCAAGGTTTACAGAAAGCTGAGATTCTAATCACAGTCTCTATAGAGCACAGGAAGTTACACCAGTCTTTACTCCACTCAAGGAGACTGAACTATGATTATTTATATCACAGAAAAACAAAGTTGTAATTTAACTGTTCATTCATTACAGTTACATCACACTTACAATTAGTCATTGTATTTTGGCATAAATTCCAGGCATGAAGAAACCTTGCAGTACTTAAATAAGGCACTAGAAACAAGCTTTTTAAATCTTTTTTTCTTCCTTTAGGAAGGTATAATGACTGTCATTCTACAAAAACAGAATTGTAGTATTTAGCAGTTGATAGCAGAGTACAATTAAAAAGTAGGAGAGAAGAAAATTTAAATTGAAATTACGTTGTACACGAATGCTTCTGGACCACTCTTTATTTATTGCCCAGGCCTTTTCTCTCCAGTGGCCTCAGCTATTGGAACATCTCATTGAGCTTCACCTATTCACACAGGGGAGTGAACTTAAGAGCCATCAGACATCTCCAATCATTCACTTAATATAACCGTATAAATCAATTATTTAGAAAAAAGTGCTTGAACAGACATCTAACCCTTCTGGACACCAGAGTTACTGCATCAAGAGGGCCTTTCTTAGGTTTGTAATTTGGATTCCAGCAGTTTTTTACATGAAAAATTCACACCCTTATCTTGAAAGGAAAACAACCTTTCTGGACAAAACAGACTTCCAGGATCACAATCCCTTAAAGGAACAGCACTCTTCTCTAAAACAAGCAAACAAAACCAAAAAAAACAAACCCCAACCAACCAGGAAGAAAAAAAAAAAAAAAAAAAAAAAAAAAAACACAACACAAACCAAAAA
>WHYT01017771.1:464136-482287 GCA_009806455.1 Tetrax tetrax
AAAAAAAAAAAAAAAAAAAAAAAAAATCTCACACCCAACAAAACAAAACCAAACCACAAATACAAAAAACCCTCAAGCCCACACACAAAGCAAAACCAACAGAAAAAACAACCAACCCCACTGACTGTCCTCACGCTTCCTGGGTATAACAACCTCAGCTGCAGGACCAGGAAACAGCCAACCTGTTCTTTTTCAAGCTAAAAGACTGAATCACTGATGGCAGAGACTGTTTTTCAGGAGTAAGCCTGAGGGCTCAGAGTTACCCTTTTATTTTCACCATTCCTTTTGTGACTCATTTTCCCAAGACATCTTTCAAGATGACTTTTGTAGGAGGAATGTGGAAAAATAACATCCTGGTAATACTCCCTCAGACCTCAGTTGTGTTAACGCAGGCCTCCACAGGTGAACATCCTAGCACAGTTTGCAGATCCCCTACTAAGCCAGCATGGGAAGTGATGAAGACCACCCTGAGGTCCCTCCAAGCCTTTTGGCGTATTACTGTGGAGTCTACCTTTTCTGGCAGGCCTGGATCTCAGTAGGGGTTCAACGACCTGAGCTACAGCAAAATGTGAGAGAAGCAGCATTCTTTAGAAGGAGAATTTATTAGCTCTAGTAACAATTTAACATCCACAATACTTCACAACAGGGAGTAGCAGCCTGAGAACCTTAACCTACACCCCTGCCACCATCTTTAAAGTACAGAGAGCAAAAGTGATAAAAACTGGATAAAAATCACTCTAGTTATAAACATCATAACAAAAATTATTAATCAGTCACAAGCTTTTCAGTGTCTGACTTTAACTTTTTTTTTTTTTCCCAGATTTAAACACAGAAAGTATCACCTCAGGTGACATAGGCAGCCACATCTGAAATAGTAGAAAATAGCCACATTCCCAATCAGAAGAAAAATATTTGGAAAACAAGTCTATTGTACTGCTAATTTTGTGTCCACTAATCCACATCCCACTTCAATGAGATATTAAAAATAGCCAGACCATTCTCAGCCACTGGAAAAGCATGGTTTAAGCTAGGCACAGGAGAAATTGCAATGCAGAATAAATTTTTATGGGCTTGTATTTAGTTTCAGCACATAGATTTTCAATAATCCTTCTTTCCTTTAGAAGTTCCAGAGATTTACCCCTCATGAGGGCATTACTGAGTTCATCTTGGGCAAAAGTGACAGATTTAAAGGTTACCTGTCACAAAGGAAAAAAAAAAAAAATCTCAGTTTTTTCATCTCTTTTTACAGACACATGAAACACATGCATAATGTCACCCAAAATCCCGAGCAAATGGATGCTTAAAGCCATTTTAATGAAAGGAAATAAAAATAAATGTCAGCCAACAGAAAATATCTATTTTGCCTTTTAAGCACACTTGATGCTTTGCTTCATGTTCTGCACAAATTCTGCCATCAAAAGGCAAGGATTATTTTATTTAATTACCAGTTCTTTCCTGTTGGCAGCAGTTCCAATCTACAGGATTTCAAAGAGTTTCTTTTACGCAGGCGTGGATTTACCAAGGAGGAAGATAGATCTGCCCCCTTCCCTCACCCCTACTCGGTGGCCCTGCTCGGTGCTCTGCGCTACAGCTCAATCACAGCTGTCCTCACCCACCTCATTTCACCTAAAGTCAAAAGCGGCTGCACACCTTTCCCAGAATGACTAACACACCCTGTTGGAGGGTAACAGAGTGTTACTTCCGTATCTTTAACAGTTAAATCCACCCTAGCCATCAGAAGCGATAACTTAACTGCTTGCAACAGAGCTCTCACATTTACTCTTGCAACAAGTTTGGCCTCTGGTATTTGTTTAAGACCTGAGCCACAAGAATTCCTGTATTTATTTAATCTACCTCAATGTCATTTAGGAATGAATCACCTCCTCAATATTTATGCCCTTTTTTAAAAAAAAAAATTAAAAAAATAAAATTCAGATTTGTACCACATTTCTGATATTCACATGTGATAAAACATCATTTAGGTTTACAGTTAAGTTTAGTTCAGGAAAAAGGAGAACAGATATGAAATTGGGCACTTTTTACAAGAATCAGAAGGAGAAAATGTTATTGATCTTGTCACAGCAGTTGAAAAAGGCAGAGATTTGCCTTTAAGTCATTCTTGTTTTGGGGTTTGGTTTGTTGGTTGGGTTTTGGGTTTTTTTAGAACAGTGACAGAGGCCCGTTTTCTAGGAAGCCGTACATTAGGGTAACCCTGTCATCTGCTGCATCCTGCCTGCCAATTGTCTCTCGTGCCTCACAGAACAGCTGCCTGCAAGTAGCAGCTACCCTTTGGTCCATCAGTTGCGACTTCCACCCACCACAAACTGTCACCTGCCAGTTTGTCATAGCAGTAGCTGGCACCAGTGCCTGGAACATGCTGTGTTCTCTCTTACTGCAGGCACAGGTCAGAAGGGATGTGGGAAGAGAGGCAGCAACTGATGCTGCAGCTGGTCTTGCTACCATCTGATGGCCACAGTAGCTTTACAGGTGACAGACCCAGCTAACGAAGCACAGCCTACCCTGTAGCAGTGAAAGGCCTTGAGGTCATCTTCTTCAGCTGGGTCTTCTCCAGGCGGTAGAACCCTCTGTAAACATCCAAGTGGTTTTGTGTTGCTCTGATGCCAGCATCAGCAATTTTATTTCCACATAATATAGTTTTTAAAAATACTTCTGGAGACATTAATTATAACAGTTATCATAAATAGTTAAGCAAAGATGCACTAAGTCAACTACAAGCAGTAACAGCATTTTCCACATTAATCACACGGGGAAAAGATTACAGAAGTAGCTTGTATGGTTTTCTGTAAAACCAACTTTTTAACCTTTAGAGTTTGTCACTTGCACTTCAAATTATAACAAAGCAAGGTCAGTTAAGTCATGCCTTCTGATGTTCACATTTTTTGCAAGCCATCTATATTTTGAGCTGACTCTTGTGGCTCAGTTGTATAACGTGGCTCCGTATCTCAGAAATACGTGATTAAACTTCACTGATCTCTGTGAAAGCTCAAAACATCAATGCTCAGCTGAAGACATTTATGAGCATTATGCACTGAATTAATCTGGATACGTAATGTATTTATTATTCAAAAGCAACTCTTACTTCTCTGAAGTACAAGGTAAAACAACATGTTCACACTTTCTCCTGTAATTTTTGGAAAAGCTCAGCCATATCTGATCTATTTAAGAGCTGTACAAAAGTTTATTTGTATTGTTTTCAGAAAGTAATTCCTACCTACCTCCCTCGCACTTCTCTTCAGAGGAAGATGTTTACATACAATCATTTCCTTCACACAATCCATTAATTTAAAAAATAATAATTAAAAAAAATTAAAAAGTACCACAGCCCAAATTTCTCCACATTCAGGGAAAACGAGGCATGCTACAATTTATTTTTCCTTAGTTCCAAGGCCCTTTCCAGACAGCACTTACCCCAAAGGCATTCTCAAAATTTTTTCTGAGGACCGTTTCTACAGCTCCTATTCGAAGGTACACTTTGTTTTCTGCAGCTTCTCTGTGTCGCTTACATTCAAAACAAAACCCATACGGGTCTGTTTCTGGCCAGGATTTCAGTCCTCTATGCTTGGCGATATATTTAGAACAAAGTAACTGAAACCACTAAAAAAGGGTTTAACAGCTTCTGAAAAGTCATGACACCTACCACCTTTGATGGTGTTTTACCCAGTCCACAAAGAATAGACAAAGCTGATCCTATACACATCAGCTGCCATAGATTTTGAAGATATTTCTTTCAGGCAGTCCCATTTAAAATACTACCAATCTTTTTCACATGCCTTCTGATGGATTATCATTATTTGGCAGTCTGCAAGTAATAACAACTCAAAAAACAATTTTGAGGAAAGACTGAGAATTTGAAGCAAGATTTTTTAAAATCTCAACACACAGAGTGGAAGGACTGACAGGTAACTTAAAACTGCGACACTTTCTCCTCAATGAGTTAACAGTCTCAGTAAGCATGTAGCTTTTCTTTCTAGCAAAGTTATTTTTTTGCTCATTCTCTGAAATGGAAAAATTTTGCATCTACTACGGCTTCAATATTTCTGAAAGCTTTTGCACCTCTTTGAATAAAGGTAACTATATAAATTAGATCACTAATTTGCCAGTAGCATAAACGAATTTTTGTTGTTTGACAAAAATCACAATAAAATACTTGTTTTTGCTCAAAAGCAATAGTTAAGGGCTCTGTAGCTTTGCAAGGGGAAGTGCTTGCTTGTTTTCAAGTCTTTCTAAACACAACAGAGGTTGTTTGGAAAGGTGGTGTTGAATTTTCAGAGCCAGATGAAACACATGGTGCAGCTGAAGTTTTTGGAAAGCAAACATCGTGTTCTTTCTTTCCCATTGCTTCTGCGGGATGATAGCATAAGAATCTCCCAAGGACCGATAAACTCCAGAGGCTGGTGGTCCTGTCGAACCTGCAAGGACTGATGATCTCAGGCCATAAGGTTCTGCTCAGTGTATTCAGAGGCCACTAACATATACAAACCAGACCACATGGAGACAAAGCCACAGGGATACCCATGTGCCTGCTGGAACCAAGGACTCTCTCAGCAGCCCCTGGGGCATAAACACAGCCCTCCACATCTGAGCATCCAGCTGAACACATTTACAGACATATTTACCTAGAGACCTCTATGTCAATGCAGCACGTGTATTTAGTCTCCAAAAATACTTTAAGCAGTGATTATTGCTAATACACTGCAGCCTAAAACCTCGCTGCTTTCAAGTACTCTGCACTCTCCATTTCACAAGCACGCAGTGCCAGTTTTTGTCATTTGCCCCTCGCCTTTAAGCCAGCAATGATTTTATACTTCCACAACACAAGACCCATTTGAAAAAAAAAAAAAAAAATAATTGGACCAAGTTCAGTTCAAGCTCTGTCTCATATGCAAATCTAAGAGAAAACCATCTCATTTAGCACTTCCAATCTATTTCAAAAGAAAATAACAACAGGCAATGTGCTTTCCATAGCACCATGCTGATTGGCATTAGCTTTGCTAACATTACTGCCTGATTGCATCCGGTATCAGTCTCAATCATCTTGCCTGGTGTCAGTGTCCAGGCAACCAGCCTAGTTACCTAGGTTATTTTGTCTATTCTCTTTAAGTGCTGAAGTGACCTCAGCTTTTCTTCTCACTTTCTGGAACTTCCCCAGACTTACAAGATTTTTATTTAAAAGAAAATCACAGCCAATATTAATTTTTTGTAGCAGTGCTTAGTAGAATTTCTCTGAGAATATTCAGAAAACTTTTAATAATAGTGGTTGAAAAGCTTACACAGCTCTGTGAAGCTCTGTTTGATATATATTAATATGCATCTACTCTTCCCACTGAATAGCAGCAATATGGATATTACAGATGCAACAAACTGGTACCACATGGTTGTGGTACTTTACTGTGTTACTATCCACAGCTGTTCATCCCATACTTCACTCCTCACAGTTACTGTCCTCATAGCAGGTGTGAAAAAAAAAAAAACAGAATAAGCACTCAGGCCCCAGCTATCCCAGTTTACAGCATACTGTCTTAGCCAGAGGCCCATGGTCAACATCAATTTACACTGAAGTGCAACAGCTGAGTCGCAGGTACACAAGTTGTTCTTCTTTCACCAGGGAGGACGTGGGCATTGCTGAAGGAACACACTTCACCACTACACCTGCTTACTTTACCAGACATTTATGAGAGGCCTAAGTAGAGAAATGGTGCTTTGAAACTACTAGCTCCTAAATATAGTTAAAGAGTTTTTCACCCCCTTTTGCTCCTGGAAGTTGTCCTATAGGCCATTCATTCAGAGCTGGATGTTTTGTTACTTTTAACATTTCCTGTAAAGTAAATTTATCAATGAAACACTTTTTTTCTATTATAAAACTTAAAGGCTGTGTTTTGACTTTAATGAAGTATACTTCAAAATATTATGAAAAATGCTGGGGGGTTGGTTTTGGCATATTATTGTGGTTAATTAACATGAGAAAGTTAAAAGGCAGAACTCTAATAAGTATTACAAAGTTGTGTAGCTTCATAACAAGATATTTGCACAAATTTTAAGGCAGGGTGGAGAGGAGTATACTGAGCACTTTTTACATCTGCTTCCTTATTAAAAAAAAAAGGAACTACAAACAAAACTGCACCCATTTAATTTAGAAAGGGGCTGTTCAAGTAACCAAAGTCTTTAACATGAAGGGAAAAAAAAAAAAATATTGGTAGCATAGTAAAGCAAACAAAGGCAATTGGAATTCTTCAACACCTTTTCCAAAGACTTATTGGCAATATACTGAAAGTGAAGAGTTACTTAGAAGGATGGCAGTTTTGTTTCCTATTCTAACTCAAATAATTTAATACAAGCAAAAGATTGTGTGGTTCTACCAGAAATCTCATTTTGCACAAAGAATTCCGTCTTCAAACTTGCCCTGCATAGGTGAACTTTGTATTTGAAAAACTAAACGCTGTTCTTGTGACTTGGAAAAGAGCATCACTAAGCAAATGCTACTGCTTGCACACACTTTAGTTTCAACTGCATTTTTTTTGTACAGAATTTGTGGCAGGCTGCCGAAAGCCCTGGCAAAGATTACATTTTTTTTTTTCTGCTTGTAAAAGTTATTTTTCTGTGACAGATAACACAACATGAAAGAAAGAGGAAAAAGGAATATAAACTAGACATAGAACATCACAGTCTCACTCTAGTATTTTGTGATTTCTAGAACCCGTATTCTCTTGGATGAGCAGTGGATTTGGCAGTGCTAGGTTTAGGCTTGGACTCAATGATCTTAAAGTTCTTTTCCAACCTAAATGATTCTGTGATTCTATGCCTCTTTCTCTCCTGAGTAAACCACAAGACTTCTCAAAAATAACTTCAGCATGATCTACCTACTGACCTCCATCCTCAAAGAGAACGAGGGTACCAGTCCACATCATTGAAAAGAAGGCACAGCCACCAGAGCACGGCCACCACTTGCTTCCTTCAAGGAAGGAAGCTCCCTCTTCCAGTAGTTCTTTGCACTTTGAGGGCCATACAAGTGAACAACAAATACATCTTTCTAATATTCATTTAGAGCATTTAAATTTGTCTCGAGAAATCATTGTGTGTGTCTAAGGCAAAGCAGATATTAGAAGAAATGCAAAATGCCACTCTCAATCTCTTTAACATTGCCAGAAATGATTTGTTTTCCTCTCCTTCTCTCCTTTCTCCAAGAGCTAAGATTTAAACAGGTTTTGGCTAACATATTCTGGAACTTCAAAATCATATACCATGGTGCCTCAATCATAATGATAATTCAGTGGCTTAAGTGTTGAACTAAGTAATATTCTGTGGATTTCTGAACTTGTCAGGTGAGACAAGCTAAGATTATTCAGTTTCTCTTAACTTCCTCAACAGCAGTAGATATTGCATTGCAGTTGCTCTTTTCTTTCTTAGCAGCTTCAAAATACAAAACCAATTTGTAATTTGCACCAGATTGGTTCATTCTTTTACTGCACTGATCTTTAGATGAAGGCAGGAAAATGGAGAAGAGGAATTATTTCAGTTCCTTGAAGTATTGTTGATCAACTACTTGGCTATTCTGAAAACCCTGCCCAGAGTTGATAATTTTATTCGATGTATACCACTTTCAGATAGCAACACACAGTATAGGACATGAACATTTCTTGGTATTCTTTCAGCAGAATTTTAATTACTGAAACACCTTTGAAACATTAGGCAGATTTTATTTCCCGAGTATGAATATAAGACGACTGACATTTATTTTTAGGACTGTTTCAATACTGTGTCAGCATTTCTCCTTTCTGTAATAAAAGGGGATGGCTCAGCAACTTGGACTCCGAGCTGTACTGAAGAAGATCCCAGCATGATGGATTATCACCCGCTACTCCATGCGAGCTTACACAAGTCACTGGGGAAATGAATGTCTGGGAAGATTTAGGAGACAGATATCAGCACCTTTGACTCCAGGCTATAAGGACAGGATAAATACCCCAAGGCATGTCAGAAGTTCAGTTAGTATTTTAATAGCAAACACTAAAAAAAAAAAAAAAAAAAAAAAAAAAAGCACACCTCACAATCCTGTGTGAGCAGCGTGTTAGTCAACAACACTGCTGCTCCATCTGCACAACCTCCTCCACTTTAGGAGGAGCAATGCCTTTTGCTATATTTTTGTTTAGTAAACTTTGGTTAGTTTTCTCAGAGCTACTTTTCTTAGAGGCAAAAGTACACACAAGTGTGTGACACTACTTCATGGTGTCATCCACGCAGGAAATGCTTTTGAAACATAAGGGTCAGCCCCTGGGCATTCAATTGGGTACAAAGCCACAGTCCCAAGGTTTAGGAGCCATTGTGCATAACCTGTAGAGAGGATACAGGGATCATTCCTTGATGGGCAAGGTGCAGCAGATTTCTTTGAGCAGATTTCTTTGCATGAAGCAAGGCTTCCTGTCTTTCCTGTGCACCTATGTGCAATGAAAGGGGAATAAGCCAGTTTATCGTATTCTCTTCTGTCTCATGGGACACAAAGGAAGAACTGTCAAATCACAAGTTTTACTGCAGCAGCATGACATCATTTTTCCTCAAATAAAAACTAGCAAATGCCAAAAATTGAGAACAGAATTCAATAAAACAAAATTACAAGAAAGGATTCCTAATCTTTTTCTTCTGAGCATAAAGAAAGGGGGGAAAAAATCAGAATATAAAATATATAGTTACAGTTGTTCATTTTAGGCAGCTTGTTATAAGAACAGGTACAACACTTCAGACTGAGCATTTGGAAATCAGTTTTTTTTTCTTTCCTCCCTGCCTCCCTCCCTTTGCTTTTGGTGGAGGAAGCACAAAAGAACAAAAAAAAAAAATCACTCTTCTATAGTTTTCTTCTCTAGAGAAGACAATAGTAACACTGTTTTTTTCCTTTAGACTGAAAGAGGAAAAAAATATTCAGTACATGTCGATTTAAAACCTAAAGCAGTTAGTGACATTAGCCAAAATGTTTATTCTTGGTGAGAAATTAAATTAAATTAAATTCTTGGTGAGAACAAAATTAAAATAATTAAGGAAGATTCCAGCTGAATTTCTGCAACCTCATCTACAGAATGATCTGTAATCACCTTTTATTCATCTGTTTACTGTTTCCTCATCATTGCTAGCTAAGAAAAGTCTGAGCACCTTCTTTCTATATACAATTATTCATAATAGGTTCACAGTTTTCCTGCTAGGAATCTTTTCAACATTCAATAAAAAGCCAGGGTGGCCATTCAATTCAAGAATTAGAGTCCATTTTCTTAAGCTGAATAACCAGTACTCAAAGCTTCTAATCATAGGCGCTAAATAATGAGTTGTCATGCATCCTCCATCTCTAAGGATAGCACTGAAAGTGATAAACAATCATCGTTCTGTACAGCCAAATTTCCCATCCAGGAAACCACTGAGGAGAGCAGCATTGTCTGATTTTTCACCAATCAAGCTATAATAAGCATTTGTACCATGCTTTTCATGCTTTTGTTTTCAGTTAGATTTAAAGATTAGCCCTGCTTTCATCTGTTTGACAACTTTCTTCAATAGTTTATTTTAAGATAGCTTATAGCCTGTTTATAACCAGCATCGATGCAAGCAGAACCAAACGCTTGACCTGGACTGCACTGAAGCGCAGAGGATTTGTAACGCAGCAGTTATCACATACCTAAAGTAGATCTCTAATAGGTTACAACCAGCATCGCTTTTCCACATCAGAAAGGACAGGGCCAAAAACTTCCAGTTTGTTATTTGGCTCTGTCTTCCACCAAGCTACAGAAGCCTTTCCTGGAGAGGAACTCCAGTGAAGGGGGATGTTAAAGCCACACCACCATACTTGTACCGCACTTCACTGACAAGTTACTCCTGCTGCCCTATACCACCTGGGAAGGTAAACTTCCTTCACTTTCATTTTAACAGAAAGCAGCTACCTTCCAGGTATGCAGACTAGGAATACCTATGCAGGTAATTAAAGCAAAATGCTACCATATCAAAAGTTTGCATAACCTTAATGATTTGTATAAAGTGACTGTTTTAGATAAAGAAGTCCTCTGCACGGTTCTGAACACCATATAATAATTCAATAATGATTTCATATTATGTAAAAATATAAAGCAGAGAGAAAACTGTACAAAATCCAGATAGCAGCATTTTGTACTACCACTGAGGGTACAGGGTTGCAGAGAACGGGTTGTATTGAGAGGAGCGTTTCAGAAATATCAGCAGTAAACAAACAAAACTTCTGAGGAGAACAAACAACAAGCAAGTTTTGATAAAGTCTGTTTTGATGTTTGTTAGGGCAGCTTCTTGGGTCCTAGTGGGAAAGAAGAAACAAAGAACTATGCATACTCTAACCTTAAGTTCCAAGCCCTTTCCTCACTTTTATATTCCAGTTTTAAGGGTTATCTACCCCATTTGAGAAACATAATGGTATATTTTATAAGAACCTCAATAATTATTGCTAGGAATTAGGAAAAACAGCTCCATCCTCTACCTGTATAGTACATTCTAGTAACCCTTTCAAGTATTTCTTTAAAACCATAAGACTTAGAAAAGTATTTATTTCAAGAAAAAATAAAGCAGAAATAAAATTTTCATTTAACTCTAGGACTGCAGCTTGAATAAAAGCAAACAAGCTACATAGATATCACAAGAATTAACGACACTGCAAAGACTATCACATACCTCTTTTCATTCCATCTCAATGTGAAATCGTTGCAGCATTAGCTGTGATCCCACCACAAAATGGCCAAACCAGTAGACCGAAGAAAAGGAGAAAGTCACCTCTGCCATACCACACAGATTACTTGTTCTCCACCACTTTACTTTCCTCACAGAAACAGGGTAAGAGGAGACATTAGCAACAACACCTGAATACAATCTCAACCTAATTATACAGTGAAGAATAAGATAGGCATGGGAGGATAAAAGCGCTTTTTTTTTTTTTTTTTTTTTAATTCATTTTCTCCTCTGAGTGTTATATTTGGTTAGTGCAAGCAGCTGTGACTCTTCCCACGTGAAAGACATTGCCATATTCCCTTTCAGGCTGAAGGCAGGCTATTCAAACCCTGACACAGTATCCCAGTGCAACTAAACTACACGTACCTGGCAGAAAGAATAAAAGAGACTGGAAGGGAATACGGGGTTTTGGAGAAGAGAAGGTAAGATTGGCAGAAAACAGCAGAAATATGCAACAATTTATATTAATCAGGTGGGCTGCTTTAAAAAAAAAAAGAAACTAAGTCATGTTTTGAAAGCGACAAATAACTACCAAAATATGCTAAATAAGCAGTTTTACTGTCCTTTTAGAGTTCTCATCCACCAAAGCTGGCCCAACACTGCCCATTCTTGGTCTCCACTTCCCTGAATGGGTATGAGGAAGAGAGATACAGCTACAACATTTTGTGTCCCTTTCACAGTTGGCTATGCCATGGCATACACCATTTGCATGAAAGGGAGGACTCAATCAGTTTCTCTACTTCTGTATCAATGCTTTCCTTCTTTCCCATTTTAATAATACATTTCATATAAAATATAATCTCTCCTTGTATTACATTACACAGTCAGAAGTAATACCTGAACACAATTTTCACTATGGAAAACATCGTTTTATGGGAAAAAAGAGAGTGCTCTACGAAATAGTCCTTCGAGACTAGACAAATTTTATAAGAAGGTTATATATTTATGTGTGTAAATATATGTTTATATAATAAAAAAATAATATAATAAAACCAAAAATCAGTGTACACAAGATTATGCTGAAAATTACTGATTTCTCTACATTGTTAATTTTTGTTCTAGATTTCCTGTATTTATGAAATTTAAGTAACTAGAACATAAAACCAGTATATCTTAGTATACTTAAAGTCATAAAACTTTTCAATTTACTTTAAAGCTTTTTTTCACCTCTGAGACATGCGTCAACCTCAGATGTATAGACCAATAAACTTATTTTTGTTCAGTCTTTAAAACAATGGGCTAAGTACAGCAAATATAGGTTTGTTTATAATTTAAAATTACAAAGATAATTAACAGTAACATCTGTCTTTTCTTTAAGAATTCAAAAAGCATACTTACACAGAATATATTTCCTGACAATTTCACCTTACCTAGCAATTTAGTGAATGAGTAATTCAAGTAAAAAAACATGTTGTGTTTGAATTAAAGTGTATAGCACTCAAGAACAGTGAAAGTAAAGAATAGTGTAGTAAAAAGGGAGCTGGCTACACACAGCATTAAGTACTGCAGGTAGCCTGTAAGTTTATTTAGCTATGGATTTCTAAAAAAAAAGTTAGAAAAAGTTGATTGGAAAGCTACAAATAAAGAAGCATCATTGCAGTTACATATAAAACAAAATGGATATTAAATAAATTAAAATAGAAATAGTTTCCTAAGGTTGTCTCAGGAACAGTATTTATACCTGTGGATTAATACTAATCTTAGTCCACTGCATCTGTGGATGCTGCTTGCTGTGTTTGGGTAGTTAAAACCTAAAGAAAAGACCATGCAGAGATCTCAACAGCAGATGTTGCTTAAAAGTATTTTAATGGAGATGAAACAAAAAAAAACAAAAAAAAAAATCCAGCAGCTTTCATTGGGTTTCTAGGGTTTCTTTATATTTTTACTTGGGGAAATTAGCCACAAATAATTTTGAAAAATAATAATTTTATCCCTCTTTTTCTTGGGCACAGATTTCTGACTTACTCACTTTTTATTCTCTGTCAAATCACATACAAACTATACACTAGAGTATCAGACAAAGCAGATACATTTTTCACAAAGCAAGATCAATGATCAGTGATCAAAGATCATGCTCCACATAGTTTAACCACCCTCAAGACAGAGAAGCATCGGTCACTCCAGCAGTCACTACAAAAGCATGAGCTCAATTACTTCATTACTTTATTATTTCAATATCCAGTTTAAGCACCAAAATCCAACATATTTTATTCAGCTTTATCATTGTGTTTAGTTCAAAAGCAACACCACAGTAAGTAGGGAGAAATGCCAGCTTTGGCAAATTAAGTACCATTTGACTCACACCTAATAACATATACGCTTAAAATTATATTTTCTCTGATTTCAGCCCAATACCAGTTGCACTTAGTTACACAAATACTTATTTCAGTCTATGCATAGGGTCTGTTTCAGCTTACACTAGTTGTCCACTTTTGTATTTATGTGGAGTTTTTTCTGCTTTATATCTATATAAGTGATGTTAGAGGTCAATGCCCAGTGGCAGAACTGTCATAGCCTATAGACTCAGTTACCAAAAATAATCCTAAACAAACTGGCAGAGCTTGATTCAGCATTATCAGAAACAGGAA
Source organism: Tetrax tetrax (assembly GCA_009806455.1). Taxonomy (NCBI): domain Eukaryota; kingdom Metazoa; phylum Chordata; class Aves; order Otidiformes; family Otididae; genus Tetrax; species Tetrax tetrax. Next base: position 477,468 of record WHYT01017771.1, read on the forward strand.
GCCCAGACAACGAAAGAATCATTTCTGCACTATCCTGCTTCAATTCCAAAGGCTGTAGCAGCTGGAAGCAGCAGGTAACAGAAGTAATGATAATACATAGCAAAGAGCTTAAATCTTCTTTACCAACCTGCATACATGTGCATGCACACACAAAACCCCACTATCTATTTGTCTGAAAGTATATACCCATACTAACATCAACAATGACAATGGGATAAGTAATTTTTTTTTTTTTTTTTGCACAGTAGGATATACACATATATTTCCTAATTCCTGAAGAAATACCTTGCTTGCTGAATGCCCTGTACTTTAACATTTGTCTAAGGCAAGCAGTGCCAGAATTTGTCAACTTTTTCAAGGTCACAAGTCCAATTTAACTTTACTGTTCCAAATTCAGCATTATTCATAGAGGTAGACAATAAGAGCTGGAAAATACTGCTTCTTGCAGAAGTGGTTGGCAGCATCTCTCAAATTCGCCCAGAATTTGGGCATTTCTGTTTATTGGGAACTAGGATTCGTTGCCTCATGTACCTTGTTAGCAGTGGAAGTCTCTTAGCACTTTCGAAGTAGGCCTCTTGACTCAGGCTGATTTGGGCCTGCTAACTGAAAGCATCAATGTAAAAACCTGTGAGAGGCAGCAACTTCTACCTCTGACCTGCTCTATTCTATACAATTCAACAATTTATGTCCCTATACTTTTGAAACTCTGTACTACCTGTAGTTTTGTGTTAAGACATGTAGTTCAGATGGCAACCTTTTTCAGAACTGACTTTTGTCACTTGACGTTCACCACCATCCATGTCTATCCACAGACAGCAAAAGATCCAGTTCCCTCCTCAAGGACCTCTCAGGGCAGATGACATGCACATAGGGTCAGATGCAGCCCATGAAGCATAGGTCTATATTTTAGGTATACTTCAGGTATACCTAAAATGTTTCACTGGCTGAAAAACAACAGGTTTGGAAGGATCTAAGGAAGGAATCCATTTGGTAGTTTCTGTGTCAAGAATATGATGGGGAAAGGCATAAAAATAGCAGAGGGAGTAGTCATAACATTAAACAACAGGCTAACACAAGTAAAGGAAGGAATAAAGGGAAGCAAGAATTAGACAGAGGTAAAAAGGGCAAACTATTAGACTGGGTTAGCCTCATAGATGATAAGATAGACTTAAATCTCATGGAAAATACAGATTTGCAGACATGGATTTGCAGATAGACATGCAAAAGAACAACAGACATTGTTCAGTGTAGAGTCATTGTCATTTTATTTTCCACATTTTAAATGAAACAAAGAGGTAAGGAGATGATACAGAGGAAGATAAGATTATGTTAATACAGTTAGGAGAGGCGTTAGAATACTTTCAGAGAACAATATAAAGGAACCTGATGCAAGATTGACTTGAGGAAAAAAGATGAAAACTCTTTAGTAAGACAATAACATTGTGGTTCCAGGAGAGGAAGCAAAGTGAAATTCTGGGAGTAGGTTGAAAGGGAAGACTTGTAAAGAGAAGCCTTCCTCACTACACCATTGGAGGAACTTTGGGATAGATGCACGAATGAGAGTTTGCAGAAAAAGGGAAGAACTCGAATTCAGCATTAATTTGGAGTTCTGATTACAGTCAGAAATTAAAGCCTTGTTAGTGAATGCACTCAACAGTAAGAATTAGTAAAAGACATAATTTTGCTAGTTCCAAAAAAAATAATTTCCATTTAACCTAATCACTTATACTTAGGATGGCATCTGAAATAATTTTCAACTACCAGAAGAGAACAGTGGTAGGTGAATAGCCCTTAATTAAACAATTTTATTTCCACATATAAGCCCACACACTGAACAAAGTACAGAACATGGCTCAAGTGACTTGCACAATGGTCTGACCATGAACCATTTGTCCACAGATTAATATGCAATGTCAGCCTGTCAGCAACTTCTGTGTCACTATCATCACTTTCTGCAGTATTGCCGGCGGCAAGAGCCCTTGCTAATATGGAGACTTCTTCACAAAGGCTGCAACATTTTGCTGTTGGATGGCACTGGGGAGGATACACTTTTGCAAGCAAAGCATGATTCCCATTCAACCCTAAGGGTAGATCCAAACTGAGTCAAAATACTCTTACAGTTGTAGCTGCTCTTTCAGCTGAAATTTCAGAATTTTCATCAACCTTTAGGAAAACATGAAGAAAAAAATAAAACATCAGGCAATCTGACAACATCAAGACTAGAACTTAATTTACCCCTATATTAATCAGAAAAAGTAATATGCAAGTGGAGAATTGAGATGTTGGCTCAATTTCTTTGTCATTAGACCAGTGTCATAACCAATTCTGAACTTGCTTCCTATTCACTTCTTTTAAAGCAGAAGTTAAATTCAGGAACCCTGTAACAAAATTAGAGTCTGAATCACTGGAAGATTATGGGTAAAGTAATATGAAGATATATTACTTCGCTTGTAATGTCTCCCGCCTGTGAGTGCCTACATTTCTAGTTACTCTGTGAGGAACTTTAATGGTCTTTACTTTTAGAAAATGCTGATAGCATATCCTTTGAAATACTAGACCTCTTAAAAGTAATTAAAGTGGTCCCAGAAAAAAAAATTGAAAGGAGGTTAGATCTCCAGTACTTTAAAAAGAAAAAAAAAAAAATAGTCCTTTTGAACACAGGAGAGTTTTTATGTTTCCTTCCCTCATCTCTACGACCTTACAGAAAGACATCTTTTGGCTTAGAGTCTACCTTTTTACATGAAAAAGAAGTTTGTCAGATGAGGATTTAAGAGAAAAAAAATTTATATACTCTCAGGTTTTGCTTAATACAGGAACAATTTCATTGATTTCAAGGCCAGGCTGGATAAGGCTCTGAGCAACGTGATCTAGTCAGGGATGTCCCTGGTTCTTGCAGGGGGGTTGGGCTAGATGACCTTTGAAGGTCCCTTCCAACTCTAACCATTCTATGATTCTATGATTTTCAGCTCAATTTGTTTCAGTTTCATTTTGCTTTCTACAGAGAAAGACTGATAGGTTTTAATATAGCTCAAACTCAAGAGTTGGAAACGTGACATTCCCCAGCTCTGCTCCCCTGCTCTGCAACAGTTCCTGGGGGCAAATATTTAGAGCAAATCTGGTACCATGAAGTAAGTTTAGCATTGAGAGGATATGAGAATCAAATAGAAAACGTATTACCAGTATATGTTCAAGCATCAGAGTAACTACTCCACTACTGAAAACTCCATACTTGAGCGTTACATGGCCAAATGTTTAATTCAACACGTCTGTCACCAGGGGTATCAGTAGTAAAATATTAATAGCCATTTAAAATTTTTAAAGTAATTTTTCCATCATTGTAGTTCAAGAGTATTTTGTATTATCGATGGTTTAAAAAAAATAATTAAAAAAAACCTTTTTGGTCTTTTGATTGATGAAAACCTGTATATTAACATGAAGGACATTAATATTTCTCTGTTATGTGCACTCACTGATTAATATTTTCCTGTAATTGTTAGGTTATTGTAAATTGTTATTGCAGTACTACCATAAAACATCCTGTGGTTTTTGGAGATCCTTTAAGGATTTTTACTTTTTCCCATTTTAGTTGCTATTCACCATGTCTGCAACATACATAAAATCACAAAGTTACCATTAAAGGGATAAGAATTTTTTATATAACTTTACATTATTGTTTACATTAATGACAAAATGTGATGTTTCCTGAAGATCTCTGAGCTCTAAACTAAGGGTACTACAGATACAAACATGCAAACTCTCACAGACAAAAATATTCCCAGGTTCATCGGCATAAGTATTTGCATGTTGGTTTAATGCTTATAGAACTTGATGGAAAATCTGTTACCTGCTTCAATTTGTATGTTGAAATATAAACATATAAACAGTACAAAAACCATGATTAATAACACGGATGTATAGCAGGGGAGAAACATAGAATCATAGAACAGTTTGGGTTGGAAGGGACCTTTAAAGGTCATCTAGTCCAACCGCCCTACAAGGAGCAGGGACATTTCCAACAGGATCAGGTTGCTCAGAGCCCCATCCAACCTGGCCTTGAATGTTTCCAGGGATGGGGCATCTACCACCTCTCTGGGCAACCCTGTTCCAGTGTCCCACCACCCTCACTGTAAAAAATTTTTTCCTTATGTCCAATCTGAATCTACCTCCCTCCTTTTTTAAAACCATTACTCCTCGTCCTATCGCAACAGGCCCTGCTAAAGTGTTTCTCCCCATCTTTCCTATAAACCCCCTTTAGGTACTGGAAGCCATAAGGTCTCCCTGGAGCCTTCTCTTCTCCAGGCTGAACAGCCCCAGCTCGATCAGCCTGTCCTCATAGGAGAGGTGCTCCAGCCCTCTCATCATCTTCGTGGCCCTCCTCTGAACTCACTCCAACCAGTCCATGTCCTTATTATGTTGGGGGCTCCAGAGCTGGATGCAGTACTCCAGGTGGGGTCTCACCAGAGCGGAGCAGAGCGGGACAATCCCCTCCCTCAACCTGCTGGCCATGCTCCTTTTGAGAAGGTATGATAAGGTGTTTATTTGCACATTAAAATACTCCAGAATTATCAAATTTCATTTCTCTCAGAAAAAAAGTTTATATGGACCAGAATGAACACACAATATTAGAAAGCCCCAAATTAACGTCCCCCCTTAAAATTCAATACAGGGAGAGGGGCATCACTAACTCTCTGCTTCAGCAGTGGGGAGATGTACCACCTGACGTCATTCCCTTTGGAAAACACACCGTTAGCAATCCTGCCCGTCGGTTCACAGCTACCGTTCTCGTGTCGAAGCCTTTCTGCCCCGGGCGCTGCCGCAGC
>WHYT01017771.1:482307-501081 GCA_009806455.1 Tetrax tetrax
CGCGCGCAGCCCCCTCCTCCTGTGGAAATGCGAGAGCGCCCCCTGCCGGTGGAACGGCCGCTCCTCTCAGCACCCCCCTTCTGCTGCCGCTGGCTGCAGCCGGGAAACCGCTACAATGCGAGCTGTCGACTGGTGAAAAAAAAAATAAATAAGAAAAAAAAAATCTTACTCTGTTGTTTTTTTCCTCAGTCACATTCAGTTTAGAAAGCTACAGCAGTGGATAACTGAAACCAAACTGTTAAATTTTATCTCACAGACAAGGATTTCTTCCCAGTCTTTTCACTGGCACCTCGTAAAAATAAAATAGCTTGCAATCACATGAATCATTAAGAGGAAATGTTGAGCCAACACCGTGCTACAAAGCAACGCCTTTGGTTTAAAAAAAAACCACCAAACCTGTAGTAGATCAAATAAGTAAATTAATCCCGAGGAAAACTACTCACTTCCACATGGTAATCAAACGTACACCTATGAGGAAGGCACAAATGAAGGCTAGGGATTGAAGAAGGTTAAATAAAGTGCTGAGTCTGGAAATATCCCACCAAGCTCATGAGTTTAACTGATGTATCAAAGCAGTTCTAAACCTTGCCTTAGTCTTTGAAAAGTGAGGAAAATGTCTGAAAAACTGAACTTCCCTACTAGCGCACATCTTCTCTTTGTTTAATACAAAGGAACCTTTAAGCAAGCTAGTGCTTCAAAAAATTGTCTACAGTTAAGTGACAGGAATAGAGATTTTGTGCTTAATATCACCTATCCTATCTGATAAATATATACCTCCATCATCATATTTATAGTTAAAATTAAATATATTATTGAATGCTGGATGAAAACATTCTGGACAACTCACAATTCCAGAATAACATTACTGACTTGGAATCCTAGAATTAAGGGTGTGAATGACACCTAGAAACTCAAACAAATGGGTTGCTTGTCAGAAATGTAAAGAGAGTTGTTGCAGCAATCACTTCTGCCAGGAAAATGGAGTTGAAGCAATACAAAATGTCCTCCCACTTGTATGAAACACTACAAAATATTTAAGGCAAGTGTATTTCCCACATCACCCCATCAGCAGTCACTCAATAAAGTGATAATTATTGATATTTCCACAGTTTCCAGTGAAATCACAGAGAATAATAAAATACCATATTTCTATTGCACAGCTAACAACTTAGTGAAGAACAATGATTTATGAGCATATTTCTATAGTCATGCAAAATAAAGACTCAGCAGAATAAATTATTCTAATTTATAATGAGTGAGATATATAAGAAGCACTGTGGATCTTGTCAGTGTTTCTTCAGCATTTCAAGAAAAAGAGCGAGAATGCAGTAAAGAGACAGTCATCATTTTATTGCCTTTACTTGCCGTTTTCTAACTAATTAGGTGACTGACACAAAGAAACCCCCTATATGGAAAATTCTTATATGATTTAATAATGGAGAGGAAAGAAAAACAAATTACTTTGCCCCTACTCTTTTTGCTCCTTCTCTCATTTCCTCTACCTTTCTCCACAAAATAATTATTTGCCCAACAGGGAATGTTTCTTCCCACACCTCTTGGGATAATAAAACACTGTCTGAATATTTCATGTGCACTTTGTGTTAGAAATGAGCACTTTCTATTTGAAAAGGGCTATGAAAAAAAAATAGAAAACCAAAAAACAGGACTTGCTTTTCAGCTTACGAGCTTCTGGGTAACTAAAGTTATTTGTTAAAGTTATTTCATTATTATATACGCAATAACCCATCTATAACCTCTAGGTACTTCTAAACTCTGATGTTAATTTTCTGTTTCACTACAGGAATTTATAAATCCTAAAAAGTGTACGTAGACATGAAACAAATATGATATATGGTACAACCATCCTGTATAAAAGCTTTCCACAAAAGGTGTTGCACATTGCACATGCTGGAGAGCCAGGCACACATTGTAGTGGCACACCACTGTCGTACAATCCAATACACAACATTTCTCTTAATGTTTCAAATCATCTTTTAATATTGAAGAACAACTACTGCTGTACAGACAGGTACAATACATCTTTTCTCACAAACCCTTTGCTGTATTTCAAGAAAGGGTGAATGTACTTTCAGGCATTTCCCTTCAGAGAATCACAGCTTTCTTCCATGTAAGCTCTTTGGCAGAAAGATGGAGCCGACAGCAAAGGCCCTTCAGACTTCTGTTCTTCTTATCAAAGAAAAACAAAGATACAAGTTTTTCTTCTCTTTGAACAGAAAAGTTGTGGTTTTTTATATGTTATTGATTTCTAATTTCCCCACTTTCTCCTATTTCCTTCTTACAGTGTTTGTTCTACTTTCTTCAGTGGAATAAAGAAAAAGAGGAGAGACTGTTTCCCTATCTCCTTTTCTTTGCACTTAAGAAGGGAATAATCCACAGAAACAGTGTAACAGCATATAAAATATTCATTTCTTTTCCTTTCATTCCAAATAAGGTCTTTTTTCCCCACCAATTCTGTTAACTGGTTAACCAGAGGGAGAATTTGACATGACATTTGACACCTTTCAAGCTCCAGGGCCCAAAGCTCTTCAATTCATGCAAAGCTCTTCTCAGGATGGCACTCTGCTTGCTTAATTTTCCAGTGAAGAAGCAGTAGAAAGGGAAACAATCATCAATCATCTGAACCGTGACCGATTTTATGAACAAATGTTCATCATGCAGCATTTTATTCAATAATCTGTCTGTTGTTCTTGTTCTCAGATAAGAAGACCAATAATCATAACACCGGAACATTGTTAGCACATATCTGACCACCTGCAAACACTATTAGGCTGTGTGTTCCTACTGTCCTCAATATTATATATTATAAGTAAATAATCTGAACTGAAAAGCTGACAAACACAATAAATGGTGGGAAACATCCTGAAGCAAAACATGAGCCAGTAACGAAGTACTAGCACTTTCTATGACAATATACTCAAGCCACTGCTATTGTTTCCAACAATTAAAAAAAAACCCCACAAACCAAACAGCTTTTAAGAACAACAGCTATTATTCAAGTGAGAAATACTTGTTATGGTATCTAAGCTTTTGGTCTCAATCTTATCCCTCTGTTAATGGTATTAGGTTTCCTGTCAAAGTAATTTTAGAGGTGAACTGTGTAGTATCTTAAGTAAGAGGTATTAAACATTGATGATGGTCTAACAAGGGTTAACTGATGGTTTAAAATGGGTTAACTGGTTTACTTAACCACTTGTGTGATTAAATTAGAAAAGAAAACCAGGTCTACAGCAGACAATTATATGCCTGCACATATGCAGGGACACTTGTGTACTGTCTTCAGTAGATGGCTGCACAGCTACAAACACATTTAACACTTGTCCTAAAAAATGGCAATTTGAGTCTTTATTTCCTTGCCTGTACAATAAGGACAAAAGCAGACTTAAAAAAGAAAAAAAAAAAGCCCTATGCATCGTGTTACTATTTCAACTGTAATTTAAGTTTTGTTCAAATTAGGTAATTAATCATTAGCTTGGTTTTTCCGCAGAAATTCTTTGTGCTGCTTTCCGTTCTAAAGAGAGTGCAAATAAGGACTTCAAGATAGATGCTTACTGAGAGATCAGAAGTCTGGAATCCATTCACACTTGGCTTTCAGCCGTACTGTACTTTTGAGTAAATCATTCTATGAGTGCTGTTTTGTTACCCATACAAATCCACTGGAATAAGAAGACCAGTAAGTACAGAAATAGCATTATTCTATACTCCCACTGTGACTGAACAACAAAAAGAATACTGGCAGATAGCATTAGCTTTTACCCTAGATCAAGAGACCTGGCATTTAAGAAAGCTACCAGGCTGGATTTGATCATTATTTTCACAGGGTTAGCACAAGCTTCTGCACTAACCTAGGCCTATTATAGACGTGAGAGGTAGCCATATCCCTTTGCTGAATTCATGCAGAAGAAGAATTACATCTCAGTGTAATAAATGTCTCTCACTACCAGCTTAACAATTTACCTTGCTATATGTACCATGGTGACATTGAAATAGAGTATTTACTAAAGCAAAACCAGTTTAACCTTAGGGTTCCTCTTCCATCCAAAAAACAGTTTAATCTTAAGATTCCTCTTTCATCCAACACTTCCAAAGCATTTTATGAAAGAAAATACATAAATTGTCCAGATGTATGAAATGAACTAAATTCTGTTCTAACAGCAACACGCAAACTGGAATCAAATCCACTTGACTCTGTATTTATAGCAGCAAAGCGGGTCATGGGGGACTCTGTTTGCATTAAGCATACAACTGCGTATCACAAGGTTGCTGCACTCAGCAGCACCTTACTGACTCAGTCTGTGCTAGCTGCCCTATAATCGTACAAAATATCTTTGAAACTACCCTTGCCTCCATGTTTGAAATATAGAAATCATTCCTTATATTGTTATTAAGGGAAATAAACTGACAACACAGAGAATGCTCCCATCTGCCACTTTTAAATCCATATTCACTGTATCTCAGACAACACGCTGCAGAATCAGAAAAACTTCAGAGAAAAGTAACATGCCAAAATAACACTTTGGAATAATTTCTATACAGGCAATAGCTAGCCACACATCCCTGGAGGGATGTGACAAAGGTCTATAAATATCTGTATCACTGACATTGTCTATAAATTTATTTGTTTGTTGTTTCTTCAAATAATTATCTTAAATCTTATTAAGCTATCAGAAAGAAGTTTTAAAACAAGCAAAGGAGGTGCTTTTTCTGTTCATTGTATTGCTAAAGCTATGTAACTCCTTGCCAAAAGATGTTCCAGAAGCTAGAGTATCACAAAATTTCAAGGACAGACTGGGAAGTTCATGAAGATAAATTTGTTTAAGATCACTGAATATAAGGAAAACACATGCTTTTCAGAAAGGTCCTTCCTTCCTTTCAACCACTTGAATTCAAGTCGTTGAAGCACTGAGAGACTGCTAGGAAGAAATATCATAATGTTTGCCCTCATGTGCTACTTCCCCTCAATCATATTTTCTACCATTGTCAGATAGGACACTGGACTAAACAGAACCTTTGGGCTGCCCTGTACAGACACTCTTTACATACTTGTGTTCTATTCATTGTTCACTTGCAAAAAATACCCCTAAATTTTTGCATTCAGCCTTGTGGCCCACTGTGGGGGGACACACTTTTCATTAAGTATTCATATGGGATTGCTTATGTCTTTCTCTCTAACCTGTGGAAAATTGCTGGGAAAACAAAATCATCCAATGGTTAATTGAAATCCCTTCCAGTCTTATTTCAGTTCTTTGTTCCACCTCAGATTCAAAGAAATAATTGACACCTTCTGGAATCTGCAGAAAATTTCACGGCTTTCAGAAAAGCTATTTCTAGAAGTATGTGTTCTTAAGCTACTGTCTGCTTTTGATCTGATTGTGTGCCAGAACCTTACATAGGAATTATATACTACATGCAAGACTTTTTTTTTTTAAGGTGCAGAATGTATGATCCCTATTACTAGCAGAAGAGATGCTTCAGAAAAGCCACATGAATAAAGTTGGTCAGTGATATTCAGGCCCCTCTCTTTTTTATTAGGTCTTGGTTTTGCCACTTCCATATACATCTAAGCATGAGAATGAGGAGTGAGCTTTGAAAACACGTAGAATACACCAAAGATTTACTATTTAGGTATTATAGAATTTACCAGCTGATCTCCTGAGTATAACTTCAGATTGGAAGTCAGGAACATGGACCCGGGATGCACAAGTTCTCTATCTACTTCCGTCTGCTCAGAGACACCACACACATTCGGCATGAATCAACAAGCACCTATCTTAGAAAAACTGGAACACAGTGAAGACTGTTTTAACTATCTTTCCCTTTGCAGATTAATCCTGATCACAGATCCAAAAAAAAAATCTTTCCTACAGGTTTGCATAATCTATGTTGGCATTTTCAAAATTAATATAGTTTTAAAGAGTAATAAAGAAATATAGATCCTATCCCAACTACTCAATCATGTAGCATTGGTTCTTTGGCATGCCTAAACTCACACCCACCTGCTAGAAAAGCATTCTGGACATTCAGCAAGGTAAAACCACATAGGCAGATGGTGCCCAATAATAGACTGTCAAATGCAAATAACCAGTTTCCGAAGAAATACCTCCTAACAGCAAACACCAACTAATTAGGCTCTACAAGCCATTCCAAAAACATCCTACCTATTCATACGTGTTGGCAAGATGAAGACTTACATAATATTTCTGGACACTTGGCCCCAGTACCTCCTTTTCTGCTTAGATATCCATTTGAAGTATTCTTCTTAGCATAAAGGATTATTACCATTCTATTCAGCATCCAAATAATTATGTACAGCTTTTAAACAAACAAAACAACCAAACAAACAAACCCAGCCATTCACTTCTAAGAATGAGTTCTGGGACCAGTAAATTTACTTGAGTCAGGTAAATGACTGAAATCCAGCAATTCTTAGTAATTTTAATTTACTGGGAAAAAAAAATCTTTTTAAGACATATTAAAGTTATGCAGTAATAATATCAAGGCAAGGTGTACATTTATTCGTACATACATTTCTAAGGAAGACAGTAGGCTGGATCTTTCAGCATCTCAACTAAAAGTCATTGCACAGACAAATTTTTCCATTAGACAACAGTAAAAAGAATAATCAAGTACAACATCTGCTTTACTCAGCACAAGTCACTGCCAAATAAGTAATATTAGCTGTACATTTATTTCAGGGGCCTGCTATGTATATTGTGATGAAAAACAAGCACCTACAAGTAGAATTTACAGCTCTGTTCAGTGATCAATCCTTTTTAGGTGAACACCACTTCCAGTTCATTTCAAACCCAAGCTCTAAAGGGAACTTTTAGTCTGCGGTTAGAAACAAACTGGCAAAAAACTAAACCATGATTTATCAGTCATCTTTATCCTGGACTTACTTAGCAGTCTGCCCAAGAACAACTTTAATTTCATTCCACTGACAAAGGAAAAGATTCTACTGAATGTAGAGGAAAGGAAGTGGGCATTTTTACAGTAGATTCAAAAAATAGGGTAAAGAGAATTTCCAGATGCTGAACAACAGCTCTTATGTATAAATACACATACAGAGCTACAGTTTTTTTGATTTTTTTTTTCATTTTTCCCTGAAGCTCACTTCAGGGAAGCTTTCTTTCTGATGCTTTTGGGAATGCACTGCAACAAAGGTAAAGGATTCTTCCCTCCCACCTTATATGAGCAGAAGGGGAGCTTCAGAGAATTTCACTGGAGGTAGTGAAATCCTGACATAATAAACTCAATTGAAATTAGCAGTACATTCATCTTCCTGTCACGATTTCACTTGGGACAAGGACAGTCTGCTTCCTGCATGCTTTCCAGTGCATGCATAGAGCTCCAGAAGGATGGGAAGGCAAAGCAACAACAGGGCAGAACAACTTCCATTCACAGCAGGAAAGAAGCTCCCTTCTTCAGGCAGCATTTCCACCATCTGCTCCCTAGAGATACCAGAAAGCAAATTCTTTCTACTTGATGTAAGACAGCTACTATTAATGCTACAATAATGTACGAAAGAGTCTGCCTTGTGGATCTCATGTAAAAAGATAGTAAATTACAAGGTCCTAGAATACTGACAAAATAAGAATCTTAGCAGTGCACATGAGTAAAGCATTACAACGAAATTTTAAGCTGGCATTACACATGCATTCCTTGTACTTAAGATACATAGAAACTTTACTTACATCACAGAACTCACTAAAACTTTTGTCTGGCAATATCCTCCAAATCTTACTAGGGTATTTAAAGTACCAATAAGTGACAAAGTTATATCCTTCCTGAAATCTTGTATGTTAAGATTACATTGGATAAGGATTTTTATTTTCAACTAATTTAAAAAAGTCTCAAAGTAATCATTCTGTCAATACCAAACAATTTCCATTTGTTTTATACCAAGGTCAGTACTGCAGTGAAGAGTGAACATTTCCAGTTCAGTTCCAATTGCAGATTTTAGTACTACTTGCTTTCCATTGTTTATTCTTATTGGACTGCGCATATATTCACTGAGATTTCCATAATGATCCTCAAGTGTTTTTCATTTGTGAACATCTCTTGTCCCAAGAGATTGCATTGGTCATAGGTGAACAGTCAGTTCTCTGAAAGCCCTCCCAAACTTCTCTAAATACTTATCCTCTGTTTTTATATAATGTGCACATACACCTCAAAATATCCTTTTTTTTTTTTCTGGTTTGTGAAAGCTCCATACTACTACATAATATCCATAAGCTTGCATGAAGAATATGAGCCCTCTACACAAAACTGAGCACTTGTTTTGCACTTCTGAATCTATTGGTTCTTATGGAGTCTATTTCATGACAATACTTTAGATCCCACACTCGTTACTTTGTAGTTTCCTTAGTATCTTACTGTAAAGCACTTTCTCACACCATTTTTTAAACATATCAAATAACTTAACCACAACCAGATCACTGTTAGCTACCATTTTGTTGAAAAGAGATTATGGAACATTAGAAGCAAGGCAAGATGCCATTCTATAATAATCTTTAAGAGAACGTGCATATGTGCAACATTTATCATAAGTACTTTCAAAAGTGTCTTTCTGTTTGTAAGAGAACAAAGTAAATTAAAAAATGCAAATGTGTCATGCTCAAAGTACTATCATTTAGACTTAGAAACACTATTTAAAAAGATAAAATAAACAACATAAGATAAATATTTGCATTCTATTTACAAACATGTTATATCCTCTTTTATTCCTATGGATATCAGTTCCTACTAACTGCAATGATAGCAGTAAGATTCGTATATATGTGGTGAACCCACTATTCAGAAAGACAATAAACAGTGAATTGCAGTTCGGTAAACACAAATTATTAAACATGTTTAATCAGAATTATGACTGATGTCAATTTAAAGAAATGCAATGCCCAAAGACTAGAATTAGCAACTGGTTTTTGTGTGTGATCCATGTATGTCATCCAGTACATTCCTGATGCACAAACCTCTTTTTTTTCTGATGTTTTTCTGATGTTTTTCTGATGTTTCAGGCTTGCTTGCATATGTCTTCAAATCTTTCACCTGAAATGTTCACGCCAATGTTGCAGAGAATTTCTGCAATCTACAAAATAATACAATTCATGTAATTCTGGTCAGCACTTTCTTTAAATTATACAGTCTTACAGCAATCCCTACTTGCTGAAGAATATTTTCCCACTCTTAAATAAAAACTACAGACCATATCCTGCATCCTTAACCAAGGAAATTCCTATTTAAGTAAATCTGAATCTTATTGGGATGAAAACTATGGTGTACAAAATTGCCTTTAGTTAATAAAGTAATGCTGATGCAACTTCAACACTGGAAAAATCAAACACAGACAATTCAAGGAAAAGTAAATGTTTCCTAAAAGCCTAAGTAAAGTCCTTTTTATCTATTGTATATTTACTGTTTGCAGTTGTCGACATAAATCAGATTATATTATTATCTGCATTTCACAGCAAGAATACTATAAGCAAGATCTTCAATTAGTATAGATAAATGGGTGAAGTGAATAAAATGAAATGGTTCACAGCAGCTTTGGGTCTTGCTATAGTTTTATACCAAAGTAATTCAGCAGAAATATTTTTTTCCGTATTTTCTTACTTGGATGTTCCTGCTGCATGCCTCATTACACTGACCTGTTGACTCACTAGAGGAAGGTGGTTTTGACATGACTTGTCCTCTCGTTAGTATCAGCAAATGTGTGGTTTCTTCAATTGTATGATACGTTTGTGTGCACATGTGTTATATTTGTGCTCTGGAGATTTTATGCATGCTTGGGGAAAGACCATTAACACAGTCAAATCAACCTTGTTTGTCGCCTGACTCTAAAACTGTTTTTTGTATAAATACAGGCCTGATCCACAGGACAGCAAACCTGGAGCTTCATCTTAGCCAATAAATCTATGACAGTTTATGTCAGCTGAAATTACAGGAAGAAAACATGGACTAAATTTGGTTTCTCTAAGCATAGGTGTTGTTTCAGTTAAATCAATATACTACTCATAAGGAAAACAAATCAGATTTGATTTAATGTCTTCAACAAGCTAGTGAAATTTAAAAGTTAAACTAAAAGTAATATTGCAGGATACCACTGCGAGGACCATAAAGGACTACACAGTCTCATAACTTGGCTTCACCATATTAAAATACAACTCTGTCCCAGCTCATCAACAGCCATAAAATAATCACTGACTAAATCACTGACTAAATCACAGACTGTTAAGTGCGCAAACAGGGGTAAACTGACCCTCGCCTATTATCAACATGATGATGTTGAATACAAATTACACACTATTACTCAGTTACATAACGTCTATCCTCTTCAATAAATTAGAACAAATGCCAGTGAAGAAAACAGCAGGCCCTAGAACTATTTTGTTCTTTTCCAACCTGAAGAGTCGCCTCATGAAATTGCTTTATAGTCAGAATTTGCATTCATTTCTACAGGCCTATACAAAAACCAGTAGTATTAAATGACTCCGGGATGATTTTATTAGCTATTACATGTTCGAAAATATTAATGCTCCATATCAAAATAAATCAAAGACCATCACTAAAATACTGAAACAGTCCATTTCATGAGTATAGAGTGATTTAACACACTCGGAGATGGTTCTGCACTGAACTCTGTATAGCCTGCATAGTCTACAGCGGAGTACGACATCTCAGGCTACATTATAACTTCAGAGAAGAGTTCTATCTAGCTCTTGACAGGTATAATGAGCTTCTCAATGAAGCATGAATTCTATTTACTGTTAGCTACACTCTGCATGCACTGATGTCCTCCTTCAGAGCTGGATTATAAAATGGTAAATGCTCATGTACATGACACTCTGACAAGCCATTTTATAGATATATATAGAAGATGACACCATACTTTTTACATCCCCAGCCACTAATTAGCAACATTCTTTTCTGTAAAATATCTACTCAAGTTCCAGATCCACTTTCAAATGTGACTGAATATTTAACATAACGACTAGTAGAGAGGGAGACGTTGTCAAAGCTTCTTTTTTCATTTTAGATTGGAATTTCACATTTTGTTACAATTGTATAATAAATTTCAGGTAATGAAGTTATCTCTTAATATTTTTTCACTAGAAAATGCATACAAATGTAGAAGCAAAAGAGTAAACAATACTGAAGAAGAAGCAAAGTTGTTTGAATATTTATGTGGGAGGAACTCTGGGCTGAGATAACAGACTGGTAGCAGCCCCTAGAGACATCAGACTGAAAAATCATAGGTCCCAAAGTACGTCCCCTACAATCTCACGTCCTGTCTTTCTCTTCAGATATATGAGATGGCACGGCATTGGAGTGTGACTCCTTATATTTGCTATCACTGTACAAGTCCTTTGTAGATCTGAGCCTACAACCATGACTCAGCAGAGCACTTACAAACTATATTCAAGCAGTTTGCTGAATTTGCCATTAGCAAAACCTGCAAATTTGTTTGAGGAGAGACACCTCGGGTAAAATTTTCCACTAAACATCCCTCTGTGATAGAAACCAGCTTGACACACCTGTAAAAATCTTGTGTGGCTTTTAAAGACATCTATTCATAGAACTGTAGAATAACTTAGGTTGGAAGAGACCTCTGGAGATCATCCACCCAACCACATAATCTAAGCAGGGCTAAATTTACCATTAAATCATGTTGCTTGGGACCTTGCTCATAAATTTTGAATATGTGCAAGGATGGAAATTTTACAACTGCTTTGCTTTTCTCATGTTACAGAAATAATGAGTTGTAGACTCTTAAGCCTTATATTAATTACCAGCTGTCATTGACACAGCATTTAAGCATGTGAGTAGCAAGAACCTGACATACTTCCTTATATTATTTATTGAAGTTGGATCTCAATAAAATTAATATCTATCTACCACCTTTATGAATAATTTTGAATATGAAGAGTATATATTTTTCAGATAGTTGAATGGGTGTAAAGAAAGATGGTAATGTTGGAACAATGAATTTCACAACCTGTTTATTTGATAATATGACTTTCCACTCCCACATGGCTAGAGGTACATATATCTTGGAAGATTATTCTGAAGAAATGTACTATACCTCTGCCTTTGGTCTTGTTTTCAGAAAGTCTCCTTCATACGTTCCCTTTTGACTAAATACAGAAGGGAATAATAACGCGTAAGCATTGGTCTCATCACCATAATCAGTTCTGTCACTGATGCGGTAAATTTGAGGAGCGGGAATATCTGAATGAATAGTTGGAACACCACACACTGGATAATCTGTGGAAATCAATCAACAGGTTGCATAGGAAAGCCTGTATGTGAAGACAGTGCAAGGGAAGATAAAACATTTTCTGTGAAACGAGAACAAATTTGATACTTGGTCTCACATAAGTTCAGTAAGAATCTATATAATTTCATTCCTCATTTCATTTTTTTTGTATTTTTAGATTCCTAGATTCAGTTACATCATGAAGCATGACAACAGGAAATCTTGCAGCAATATTCTAGTAGTTACCCAGTACTTCCACCTTCATTGTAAATTTTTTTTTCCTAATATCTAATCTAAATCTACCTATTTTGAAACCCTTACCCCTGGTCCTATCACAATAGGCCCTACTGAAGAGTGTCTCCCCATCTTTCCTGTAGGCCCCCTTGAGGTAGTGGAAAACCGCTATCAGGTCTCCCCGGAGCCTCCTCTTCTCCAGGCTGAACAGCCCCAACTCTCTCAGCCTGTCCTCATAGGAAAGGTGCTCCAGCCCTCTGATCATCTTTGCGGCTCTCCTCTGGACCCTCTCCAACAGGTCCATGTCCTTCTTATGTTGGGGACTCCAGAACTGGACGCAGTACTCCAGGTGGGGTCTCACCAGGGCAGAGTAGAGGGGGAGAATCACCTCCCTTGACCTGCTGGCCATGCTCCTCTTGATGCAGCCCAGGATACGGTTGGCCTTCTGGGCCGCAAGGGCGCATTGCCGGCTCATGTTGAGCTTCTCGTCCACCAGCACTCCCAAGACCTTCTCAGGGCTGCTCTCAATCCATTCTCTGCCCAGCCTGTATTTGTGCCTGCGATTGCCATGACCCACATGCAGGACCTTGCACTTGGCCTGGTTGAACTTCATGAGGTTGGCACGGGCCCACCTCTCCAGCCTGTCAAGGTCCCTCTGGATGGCATCCCTCCCTTCCAGCATGTTGACGGCACCATACAGCTTGGTGTTGCTGGCAAACTTGCTGAAGGTGCACTCTATCCCACTGTCCATGTCGCTGACAAAGATGATGAACAGGGCCAGGCTCAACATGGACCCCTGAGGACGTCACTGGTCTCCACTTGGACATTGAGATTACAGAGCCAATTTAAGCATTTGGATACATTTTGCCCATATTTAAAGTGACGGTTTTCTATTCCATAAACAAAAGACTTGCTGAAGTTTGGTGAGTCATACTTCCTATTTATTGCGTCCCCTGTGGAAAAAGTAAGTATTTCAAGCTGTATAGAACACCTCAGTAAGAAAAATGTACTAAGTATCTTAACTTTCAAGACAAAACAATAAAGAAACAAAAGCAAATAACTAATTAATGATTCTTTTTAATTAAAGATAACTAATCTGTGTTCTCCAGGTTTATTAAGTAGTTAGGAATAAAGTAAAAAGTCAAAAGTGAAGATAAAAGGCAAAATGAAAAGCAAAAACTGATTCAGTAGCAGAATAGTTGTATGTCCTTTTATGTCAGAGTATGCCTGACAGAATTAATGAAAAAATACCAAGTAGTCTAAGTAGTGAGGGTCATGCAAAAAAATCACTTTATAATGTCCATACTTGAGCACAGACATGTACCATTTAATTTACTATTTGTTAAGAACTAATACTAAAAGAAAAATGATTTTGACATGCTGCACTTTCAGATATACTCTTGCTATGTTGACTTTAATGGAAGTGTTGCAACTGACTTCACTGTAAACAAGATAATACCCTACTTACTCATGAATCTGTTAATCTTGCCTGTTAAATGAAGTTTCACCTACAAGAGCACCACGGAAGTACTCTGTGTAAGTGAGCTACAAGCACATGTTTCTTGTCACAGGAGAAAATGCCTTACAGATTCTTCCTGTTCTTTTCAATTACCTTTTGAAAAGAACAGTAATTAGAATTTTCAAAGAATATTATTCTCTGCATGCTTTCTAATAAAGGCTTCCTCTGGCTGTATGGCAGCACGGAATTTTTATGTTATTGTTTAAAACTGGGGCACACAGTTGACTACTTTTTTTTTTTTTTGCTGCCTGTCTGGTTTTGGCTTGGCGTCTCCGTCATCTTATGGAGAGAAGTTACAAAGGAGACAGAAATCGATAATTAATAATTCCACTAGAACACCTAATAAAGGTGGGGAAAGGGGGAAATAAAATTACAAGTTTATACAAATTTATACCAATAGTATAAATTTGTACCGATAGTACCGGTAGCAGAATTTCTCAATGAGAGAATACAGTACTGTAATTTCACTTCCACATAACTGCCTCCATGTAAAATTTACATTATTATGACTAAAATATTTGTATTGCCATTTCTTACATGTTTGGCCTACACCTACAAAACTGTTGGTATTGGTACAATGGGGACTTTTGTTATAATACTAATCTTATAGAGCAGCTATGTTAAGTCTTTCAGCCTGTGGAAACGATGGAACTAGGCAAAATAGAAGTGGCTGCAAAAGTAATACATACATCGCATTTCAGAGTGCTACTTGACACTCTGTTCCTGTGCAGACCTACGAGATAAATGGTAAACATCCCTGGGCAGACCTCTTTACATGTATACAGCCCCCAGAGGCTGATGCAATGGAGGCACATCCCACTGGAAGGGCAGATGTAGGCTGAGGAACCTGCATTCCAGAAAGCCAGTCAGTAGTCTGAAACTCCTTGTAAACAGAGCTTGATGCTGAGCTGCCCATCAGAAAGTCTAGCTGCCCTGAAATTCTGTTTGGATCCTGACAAAACAGAGGAACCAGAGGAATGGGTTAGGCTCACAGTCTGTGGCTCTAAGCCTGGGATTGCTCTCAATTGCATAAACAAAGCCAAACTCAATAAGCAACCAGGGCATCTATGAGTCTCTAGCTTCCTGGCAATACTTTGCTTTTCAAATAGCACGCGACAGAAATCAGGCTTCTGACTCCTTCATTAAGTTCTTTCACTGTCTAATACATCCACCATGAAGTGATCTACATTTCTAGATGTGTCATGCTCTCTCAATTGTAAGTATTTTTTCACACTATTTTTAAAAAGAATTTATATTATATTAATACGGTAGTAAAAAGTAGTAGTTTACATCTCAAAGAGGAATAAGTACTACCATAAGTAGTTTACATCTCAAAAAAAATAGCATAAAATAGGAAAAGAGGAATAAATACCATTATTTATATTAGAACATTCTATGCGGTTTCTTATCAGCCTTTGAACTTACCCACATAGTAATCATTGTGTGACACAATGTACAGATCATGTCCTTCTCTGGATTCTTTATCTACTTCCTCAAAAGTTTTTGATGGATTTATAAGCTCTCCAGCTGATACATCTGCAAAGTAAGGAATAAATATATAGTTGGGGTAGGTAAGTGGGATGGGCATTTTGTTTGGTTGTTTCTTAATTTTAAATAATATCTTCTTAGAAAAGATGCTAATACTGTGGAAGAATTATACTTCTTACCACATTCCTAGTCAATCTATAGTAACTTGAGAGCATAATGATATGTGACTAGAGAAAAAAACCACAGAAACTGAGATGAATAGAACTGTTGCAAGAGAGCTACATGGTCAACACATATGTTCCAGTCTACAGAGGAAAGAGTCATAGGTCAAGGTAAATATCTTTTATCAGACCCATGAGAATAATTGGAAAAAGGAAGGTAAGTTGTCAGCTACCTAAACAATTCACCAGGGAAATCTACAAAGACACATCTGGAACAGAGCCAAAAGTCCTACTAGTCACCAAATGTTCTCAGTTGCTTGTTTGTTCATCATAACTGAAAAATACTAGCACATTCTTATTCTATTTAGCTGGAATTGTTGGAAGCATAGAATATGTGCTAGATACTAAATTGCAGATTATCTTGTATGTAGAATAAATATGTTTTAACATTAAATTTTCCTACCTTGGATGACTTCTGTTCCAAATGTAGTATTAATTATATCCAAGCCGTTAGGTAGCATAAAAGATGGGGGGAGGTGTTTGTCCAAAAAAAAAAAGTTTCAAAAATGTCAAAACAAAGTATTTTGATCTTCCCAAATAATTTTATTTTTCAGACTACCCAAAGCAATGGAGACTGTAGAGAAGGTTTATTATTAGACTCTTGTTGAATGTTACATAAAGAAATATTGAAAACAGTAATACAATACAGTATTACAGTAATTGTATTACAGTAATACAATTGATCCAAACCCACGCTTAGAGAACTCACTAAGATTCCAACTATTCCTCCAGTTAATATGTAATTAATAATTCAAAGTGAAACAATCTTCAACAGGTGGTACAGGCTAAACAAATCAATCCATTTGACTTAAAACTTCTGAGGAGGGACACCAAGAACCTGATTTTTTTTCATTTGCAATATGCCTAATAAATGTCCTGCTCAACATCCTTGATAACTCTTGAAGTAAAGAATACACGTAAAATAATCTGACCTATCCAAAACATCACTTTTTAGCTAACAAAATCAGTTTCAACCTAAAGGTAAGAAAGAATACATAATAATTATACTGAACTATAAGCACACTCTCAGATAGTAGTTCTCTTTTTAAGAGCTCAACAGGTTTTACCTTTGTAATCAGTAAAGAAGAAATCAGCAAAATATGTGGACAGAAGACTGTTCATTAACTTAGAAGTTAAAACAAAATGAATAATTCAGTAGTCATTGCAAAAGTTATTTGACAAAAGTCACTGGATTTCAAGTGTTTTCTTATTTCAATCATTCAGATAATCTACAACAGTAGTGAAATGTTGCAGTGTAAATCACTCAGCTTTGTACCTTTATCCTCAACTATGAGGAAACCAGTTTCTCTCATTAAGAACATTCTTAAGCTGTCCATTCGTAAACAAAAGTAAATGAGTCACATTCTTACACTGAGTGAAGAACGTGACTCTGTGCCATGCATCAAGTGAGCTGGAATGTCAGGATAATCTGCTCTTGCCATAGACTATTCTTTCAACACCAGGAGCTGGATTTGTTGTATTTTGAAACTTTCTCACAGTAGTTGTAGTAATGGGCTACATATAAGGCAAAGCAAAAACTATTTTGCACCTGATAGTCACAAAATATTAATTAAAAGAAAGCATACTGCAGCCATTTCAGTGTGATTCCAACAGAGGTAAGAACGAAATATGAGGACATTTTAGGGCAGCAATATATGCATACACTCCTGCAGATACTGATATTCTGAGCATCAGGTCAATATAGCCCAGCCTAAATTTTATCACACCAGTAACAGAAGTAATGAAAGAGTTGCTAAGTTTCAACTACCTGGTTCTACCTTTAAGATGGGTAACAGCTTCTTCACATATACTTCATGAAAAGTAGATGTTCCATTTATCAACTTCAGAAACCTTAACCTGATTCACAACTATTCCACCATCAATGAAGCAGTTTCAGAAAATATTTTAACCACGGTTTTGTTTTTTTTTTTTTTTAAATTATCCATTTAAAAGGAGAGCTGCTATTTAAGGGATCCATTTGTGTCTTGGTACCCTCTGACACATCAGGGGCAAGGGGAAGGCCCCCGCGGGAGACACAATTCTGAGGGACATCCTTAATAAGGCAGAAGGACCTCCATCAGAAGTAATAATAATTCCTAATAATAACCACTATAATTGTATTACCAGAGAAAAAATGCCTAAAATAATTCTATTTAGTTCCATCTAAGCATGCATGGTTAATTTTGTAATTTAATTTTTTGAGAGAAAAAGAACTGCCAGAAATGTTTTACAATCCTACCAGCTATTCTCTATGATCCTATGTGACAGAAATTAACATTAAAAAAAATAGTAGTTTCTATATATAAGGGATGTAGAAAAACTGACCAAGGTCTCACTGATTTTCTTTTTTGGTTTTTTTTTTTTTGTTTGTTTGTTTGGGTTTTTTTTTAGGGCCTGGCTCAAAGCACAATCACTCATGGGAAATTGTTATGAAAGTTTCACAAGGAGCAGCTGAAAAACCAACTCAGCCTGGGTAAACCTGCGAGGCAGCTCGCAGCCGTATCGCCAGCGGGATGCAACTTTCCAGCCTAAACAAGACAATAAACCAAGGCATAACCGAACGCACTGTACTAATAAGCACAACTAGTCAAACTGGGATCTGACACCTTGCACGAGATGTTAATTGCCCCCGTTTTGATAAAAGGAGGGGAAAAAGGAGCCACGCGCATTTGAGGGGGACTACAGCGAGATGCGCCTGCCTGCCCCACCTCCAGCCTCTTCCCTCAGCTCACAGCCAGACCCCGGCCCCAGAAAGGCGCAGAGCGGGCGGGTGGCAACGGTGGGACTGGTTCGGCGACGTTCGGAAAAGCCGCCGGTGAACTTCCCCTCGCAGGCGGGCGGCACCTTCCCCGCCATGGCGGCACCGGGCCGCCGCAGCCCCCCGCCCCGCTCGCCTGGCAACAGCGGCGGGCGGCGCCATCGCGCCCCCTAGAGGCGGCGACGGGCACACCCCTGCCGCCATCTCCTTCGCCCCCACCACCCACCGTGTCCCCCCCCCACCTCACACCGCTCCCGCCATTTCCCTCGCACCCCTCCCG
>WHYT01017771.1:501101-511505 GCA_009806455.1 Tetrax tetrax
CACCCTACTCACACCCCCTGGAGAAAGCCAGGAAACCAATTGCTATTTTGTAACCGTTGTGATTTAAGGAAATCATTCAAGTTCAACTGCAGATGGACGTTTCTTAGACCAATTATTTAAAGCTCTCGAAAATCCACCATCTTTCAGACAGGCAGGTTGAGACATCTTTGGGTTGAAAGAAGGCCTTATGTGGCTAAAAATCTGATCAAACTTTAAATCTTTATTAGTTGTTCTAATAAAAAAAAAAAATACATCTCCTTTCACAAATGTTGTCATGTGTATAAACATCTCAGTAAAATGTTTTATACTGGGACTATTCCCCTATAGGAAACTGCATCTCCCATCTACCCTGATGCACAGAGGTGGGCAAGAGGAGCCTGTCAGCACTATCCATGTATCAGGCCACATGAATGCTCTTACTGTTTGTCTGAAATGAGCCAACATGTCACATACCTAAACCCCTGCATTTACCTTCTAGAAACACATGCGGATTATTTCAGAAAAGCAGCTTGGGTGAGACTGAAAAAGTTTTATCTCTGTTTAAAAGCCCCTCGGCTCTTACAAAGACTTTTAGGTGACATTTAGTAAACTCTCTCCTTCTTCCCAGCAAAACATCTAAATTTAATCACATCCTGCTCCATTCTCTATAGTCCTATGACAGCAAAACCAATTTTAGATAAACATACAGACCTTAACCGTAATTAATTAACAAACATTACCAGCTGTTGCCATTTTATTCTCGGCTCTAAAATTTGTTTGATAAGGATTTAAAATGAAGGAAGCTAAATAAAAACTGAATTCTCAGGACCCTCTCCTACAAATGGAAGATGGGAGGCTCGGGCAGCAATTGCTCTCTGATAACCGGGCCGCCGAGCTGTAGGGATGCCTGACTACCTGCTCTGGCTGTCGGAAGCATCAATGGTACATGTCAGTACTATGATCAGCTAGCTTCTCACACCCATGAATGTAGCTTAATCTTCTCCAGATAACATATGTTATCTTCAGCTATTATCAAGCAGTGGCCATTGCTGGTGCCCTTTTTCAAAAGCAGGTGTGGTTTTCTGCTGTAGGCATGGCTGTACAACATTGCTAATACAGGGCATCCACGACCACTTGGGAACTAAAGAAGCCCTTGTAAACTCTTAATATGTTTGGTTCATTTGTACTTGTCACAATTGTTGTTAAAGTTTAGACTGCTCCTGCCAAATAAAGCAACAATTGTTGGTAGTTTAATACATAAAATAAAATGATTGTTGCCTTGAGATCCGTTCACATCAGGTGCAATTTCTATCTAGTAAAGGTGAAATTGTGGTTTGAATAAAACTGCTGGTGTTAGAAATCAGGGATGGATTTGATCTAATCGAGAGGAGTAATGGGGTAAAGATAAAGCTGGCAGAGAGAGGGAACTATTTATACAGAGGAAAAACAATGTATAGTATCACCAAAATTGTAATAGTAAAACAATGTATAGTATCACCAAAATTATAATAGCAGGGCACAGGAAACTGGAACTTGAATATTTATTCTTGTCTTTGTTGCATTTCTAGCTGGCTATCTACCTGTGCTTAAGGTATTACCATGCTTGTACATTCTTTTATTTCTGATTTATTTTATTTTTACATTGTTTTTTTTTCCCCAGTAGATGGCCACACTTGCTAATTGAAAAAATCCACTCAGCCCTGAGGGAGTGGGTTGCATCAAAGTCAGAAAAATAGGACCCGTTGATGTAAAAATAATACCTATTGCAGAAACAAGCAGACCAGAAGTCTGATGACTTCTCTGTTTTCTTTCTCTACTTTTCGTTTTCAGCAGAGATGTGGGTCCCTATAAATCACTTTGAAACCTACTAACAATATACATGATTCTCTTAGGAAGCAGACCCTAACCCCCCTCAGCTCAAAAACCTGCTCTTAGAAATACTCTCATTTGCTAGCCTCCTTGTGGAAGAGGGAGATGCCTCACTGGCTGCTTTCCATGAGAGATGCATCCAGGTGCCAGAGGAAGCAGGAAAACATTTTATATCTGCAGGAGGTGCTTCTATTATAAATTACTATAGTGGGGTGGATACTATAGAAAACTGGTTAGTAAAAAGGTAGAGAGGAATACACACCTCTTTCACCTCCTATATAAAAAAAAAAATCCTCTGCTATTAAGCTGTAAAAACTGCACCCATATTTTCACCCCCATCAGAAAAAAAAGAAACAAAACTTTAAAATGTGAATCTTGAATTCACAGAAATGAAACTAAAATAGCAGTGGATGAATTTGGAAAGATTTTGCCTTCATAATGAATTGCACTAAAAGTAGATAGGATTCAGCCTGGTAAAAGCCAGGCTAAGTGCATTCTCGGCCTACTATGGGCGGATACACAATATGAGAAATGTTTGTAAAAGCTAGAATTTCTTACCTCTGTTTTCTAGGTATTTTCTTAAGTCCACAGTGCAGATATAAAATGTGAAATCAAAGTTCTATGTAGATGTATCCAACAAAAGAGCTGCCCCTTCTCCTTGTAAGTTTGCTCATTTTAGGAATCGGTGTCATATTCATACTTTCTTAGATGGAAAGTTAGTGTGCACTAAGAATATTTGTAGGGTAGGAAGGATCTGTAAATTTTGAAGATAAGCTGATGAATTAACAACAACAACAAAAAATTCCTATGTTAAAAAAAATCCAATCACTACAGAAATCTGTTCTGGAAAAACATTCCCTTTGACAGCAGTACTTTTTTACTAAATAGTGTTTGTCATTTGAAAGTTACCACTATTTGCTAATACCCAGTTCTCAGAATATAGTGCCTTTTTTTGTCTTGTTCAGACTATAACTGAGAAATAGAAACTGCCTAAAACCCTGCATTTTACTTCCTTTATGAAGCACAAAGACCCCATGTTCTGCAACATAGTTCTCATTCTGACTATGGTGCTGGCATAGATGGCATTCAGAGCACTAATTTTGTAAATTCCTCACGGTCTTTGAAGGCCAGAGAACTCAATGTAAAATGCTGCAAATTTCCTGAAACTCCTGAAGGACATTAGCCATGGTAATAGACCAGGTGTTATGCTGGACCTTGTTATCACCAACAACAAGGCACTGGTGGGGAATGTGGAGCTCAAGGGCAGTATTGGCTGCAGTGACCATGAGATGGTGGAGTTCAAGATCCTTAGGGCAGCGAGGATGGCACACGGCAAGCTCACCACCTTGGACTTCAGGGGAACAGATGTTGGCCTCTTCAGGGATCTGCTTGGTGGAGCATCATATAATAAAGCCCTGGAGGGAAGAGGGGCCCAAGAAAGCTGGTTAATATTCAAGAATCACCTCCTCCAAGCTCTGGAGCAGCGCATACCAACAAAGAGGAAGTCAGGCAAAAATACCAGGAGGCATGCATGGATGAACAAGGAACTCCTGGACAAAATCAAACACAAAAAGGAAGCCTACAGAGGATGTAAGCAAGGAAGGGTAGCCTGGGAGGAATATAAAGAAATTATCTGAGCAGCCAGGGATCAGGTTAGGAAAGCCAAAGCACTGATAGAATTAAATCTGGCCAGGGACATGAAGGACAACAAGAAAAGCTTCTATAGG
This sequence comes from Tetrax tetrax, assembly GCA_009806455.1. Classification (NCBI taxonomy): domain Eukaryota; kingdom Metazoa; phylum Chordata; class Aves; order Otidiformes; family Otididae; genus Tetrax; species Tetrax tetrax. The sequence goes on from WHYT01017771.1 coordinate 504,677, forward strand.
TACATCAGGAATAAAAGGAAGACTAGGGAAAATGTGAGCCCTCTCCGGAAGGAAATGGGAGATCTGGTTACCTGGATATGGGAAAAGGCTGAGGTACTCAGCAGATTTTGCCTCTAGTCTGCACTGGCAAGGGCTCTAGCCACACTGCCCAAGTCACAGAAGGCAAAGGCAGGGACTGGGAGAATAAAGAACGACTCGCTGTAGAAGAGCAGGTTCGAGACTATCTAAGGAGCCTGAAGGTGAACAAGTCCGTGGGACCTGATGAGATGCATCCATAGGTCCTGAGGGAACTGCCGGATGAAGTTGCCAAGCCACTGTCCATCATATTTGAGAAGTCATGGCAGTCCAGTGACATTCCCACTTACCGGAAAATGGGCAACATAACCCCCATTTTTAAAAAGGGAAACAAGGAAGACCCAGGAAACTACAGACCAGTCAGTCTCACCTCAGTGCCCAGCAAGATCATGGAGCAGATCCTCCTGGAAACTATGCTAAGGCACATGGAAAATAAGGAGGTGATTAGCGACAGCCAGCATGGCTTCACTAAGGGCAAATCATACCTCACAAATCTGGTGGCCTTCTATGACAAGGTTACAACATTGAGGGTTAAGGGACTACTATCATCTACCTGGACTTGTGCAAAGCATTGGATACTGTCTTACATAACATCCTTCTCTCTACACTGGAGAGACACAATTTCAATGGATAGACTACACGGTGGATAAGGAATTGGCCAGATGGTTGCATTCAAAGAGTTGCAGTCAATGGCTCCATGTCCAGTTGGAGACCAGTGGTGAGTGGTGTTTCCCAGGGGGTCGGTATTGGGACTGGCGCTGTTTAACATTTTTGTTGGTGACATAGACAGTGGGATAGAGTGCACCCTCAGCAAGTTTTCTAACAACACCAACCTGTGTGGTGCAGTCAACACGCTGGAAGGAAGGAATGCCATCCAGAGGGACCTTGACAGGCTGGAGAATGGGCCTGTGCGCAAAGTTCTGCACATGTGTCAGGAGAATCCTCGGTACCTATACAGGCTGGAGGATTAAGGGATTGAGAACAACCCTGCTGAGAAGGACTTGGGGGTACTGGTTTATCAAAAGCTGGACATGAGCCAACAATGTGCACTCACAGCCCAGAAGGCCAACCATATCCTGGGTTGCATCAAAAGAAGCGTGGCCAGAAGGTTGGGGGAGGTGATTCTCCCCCTCTACTCCGCTCTGGTGAGACCCCACCTGCAGTACTGTATCCAGCTCTGGAGCCCTCAGTACAGAAAGACATGGACCTGTTGGAGCAGGTCCAGAGGAGGGCCACAAAAATTATCAGAGGGCTGGAGCACCTCTCCTATGAGGAAAGGCTGAGAGAGTTGGGGTTGTGCAGCCTGGAGAAGAAAAGGCTCCGGGAAGATCTTATAGTGCTCTTCCAGTACCTCAAGGGGGCTTATAAGAAAGATGGGGACAAACTTTTTGGTAGGGCCTGCTGTGATAGGACAAGGGGTAATGGTTTTAAATTAAAGGAAGGTAGATTTAGACTAGGGAAGAAATATATAAGGAAGAAATTTTTTACAATGAGGGTGGTGATACACTGGAACAGGTTGCCCAGAGAGGTGGTAGATGCCCCATCCCTGGAAACATTCAAGGCCAGACTGGACAGGGCTCTGAGCAACCTGATCTGGTTGGAGATGTCCCTGCTCCTTGCAGGGGGGTTGGACTAGATGACCTTTAAAGGTCCCTTCCAACCCAGACTCTTCTATGATTCTATGCTGATACACTTTGCAGTCGTTATTGCCTGGTTACTCTCAGGTTTTTTATTCAACTCATTTGCACATATAAAATTACTGCTTTCTATGTGCCATACATAGTCTATATGTTATGATACAACCAAACCAATGGATGTATGGAGAAAATACACACAAGCAGAGACAGAAGAAAGACACAAAAAAGGATATTATAGCAGATGGACACATGAAAAAAAAATTGGGCAAGTGAAACAAAGAAAATTCAAACAGAATAAAGAGATTCTGCACATCCTCTAAAGTCAACTTCGATTTATTATTACACATCTAGAGTCAGATTTAAACACAGAAAGACTGAACAAATCATATTATTAAACTCTGAAAAAAAATGATGAAATCAATAGAAATCCATCTGGTGAAATCATGACCCACTAATGTAATTTTTTTTTTGTTAATATCATCCAACACAGTTTCACTTTTGGTACTTGACATATGACCCAAGATGGCATAAAATACGAAAATATGATCACTGGTAGGGCTGTCTGGGTGATACCAGAGCTTTACTTGAACAGCTATTTGTCCAGACTACAACAGAAGTGTTCTGGTTTTGTTTAGTGAGGGGGGCCTAAGGTGGTAGCTTCTGTAGGAAACTGCTAGAAGTCGCTCCCCTTTGTTCAGTGGACTTGGCCGGGCCTAGGGCGGACCCGCTGCTGGCCAAGGCCAAGCCAATTGGTAGCAGAATGTCCCGTGATAACACCTCTGTGATAACATATTTAAGAAGGGGAAAAACAGGAAAAAAAAAGGAGAGAGGAGAAGATGTGAAGCAGCTGAGCGGGGGCAGAGAAGGGGAGGCGCGAGCCTTGTGGGCCTTGCAGGCCTCACCCTCTGGCCTCCCGCCGGGCAGCTGACTGGGCCAAACTTGGGCCTGGCCTGGCTGCAAGAAGTGGAGAGGAGATGAGAAAAGAATAAGATATAAAAAGGATCCTGAGAGGCGTCTGCCAGCCTGTTGTGAGGAACGGCTGCAGGCGCCGAGGTCAGTGAAGAAGGAGGGGGAAGAGTAATGCTGCTCCTGGCCAAGATTCCCCTGCAGCCTGTGGTGCAGCCCATGGTGGAGCAGGTTGTCCCCCTGCAGCCCACGCCGGAGCAGATGGAGGCCTGAAGGAGGCTGTGGCCCATGGAGGGCCCACTGGGACAGCTGTTCTAGAGGGACTGCACTCCATGGAAGAGATGACCCACGCTGGAGCAGTTTCACGAAGGACTGTGGCCCGTGGGAGGGACCCCACGAAGGAGCAGGGGAGGAATGCGAGGAGTTCTTCCCCCGACGATGAAGCAGCGGCATGAAACAACGCGTGATGAACTGACCGCGACCCCCATTCCCTTTTCCCCCCGTGCCGCTCGGGAGGGGAAGGTAGTAGAGATAAATGTTAAGCCTGGGAAGAGGGAGGGGTGGGGGGAGGTTATCTTGTTCCCTGTCTCATTCTCCTGTTAGTTTTAGTAATAAATGAATAGTTTTTCCCCAAGTAGAGTCTTTTTTGCCCATGATGGTAACTTTAAGGATTCCTCCCCGTCTTTATCTCAAACCTCGAGCTGTTTTTCTTATATTTCTCCCCCTATTCTTTCAGAGGGTGGGGGGCGCGGGAGAGAGACTGCATAGTCTGGTCCCGATTGGGGCTGAACTACGACAAGAAAATACTAATCTTCACCACTAACATTCACAGACCTGTCAAGGCCAGTAACTGGATCTTGGTCATTTGTTCATTGCTGCATGTTCTCCTGCCTCTGTTTCATACATTCACAGTGAATCTTTGCTGTTTGCTGACCCTGTATGTTAGCTTCAGTCAGCTATGAAAAATTTGGGAGTTTCACAAGGCAAAAGAGACATTCTATAGCTCTGTGTTGCTGTCAGGGAGTTAGTTAACCAGTAGGAATTTCATACATGTAACAGCAGCTCGCTAGCAGCACACCAGTATCATAGCTCTGCTGTTGTAGGATCCAAGTCTTAGAGTGCATCCATCACATAATCCAAAACATGGACCGCCTATATACTTAACTGACAAAAAGCATGTGAGATTTGCATTCATGATAGCAGTTTAACAAAATAGCCTACTGCAACATATCTTAAGTCTGCTCAAAGGATTTCAAGGGAAAAATTCCCTAATCTCTCATGTGAAACTAATACATTATCATTTTTGCCCCCTTTTTATTAGTCCAACTATATCACATGAATATAATTCCTGCATCAAAAATTTCATTCAGCCTTGAATTTCAGATACGTTTGCTAATCTGAAAGATTATTCTAATTTTAGAAAATATTTATTTATCTATATTAGAAGTGTAGAATATTAATCCCTAAATACAGAATGTTATGGTTCTCATTTTCTGAGCATTGCTACATTATGTTTTCTCTCATTCTTCTCATGTAAACTGAGCATGTGGTTTCACATTACACCTAACCAAATTTTACTGCCAAACAGGTGGTTCTTGGCTCTTTGCCTTTGCTGAACTCATACTCCTTTACCCTCATCTGCACCAGATCTAGCCAGCCTGCAGCCACAGATGAGTTGGTTCAGTCAGCTGAGCCACTACAAAAGTACATCTTTGGGTGAATAATTTTTGCATGACATCAGTGGTTGATCCAACTCACTCTGCAGCTGTAGGGTATCACAACTTAGTCAAGAGGTCTAAGCTTGCAGCTTGAAACCGAAATGGACTAGGATCATACCTTCTATCAGTGGCTCTTCATTTGAGTAGTTTAAGTGAAACAAGAAATGCTATGCATGACATGAGCATTTAATCTCTAAAATGAATTTAAGTTCAAGTAATTTTAAACATTCACAGTGTAATATTTTCTTTTTTTTTCATCCAAAACATGTTCATTTATGTACTGGGTCTGGCTGGGATGGAGTTAATTTTCTTCATAGCAGCCTGCATGGTGCTATGTTTTGTATTTGTGACTAAAACAGTGTTGATAACACAGCAATGCTTCAGCTACCGCTGAACAGTGCTTGCTCAGGGTCAAGCCTTCCTCTTTTTCCCCACTTCATCATCATCCCCACCGAGGAAATATGCTCGGGTGGGCAAGAAACTTGGGAGGGGAACACAGCCAGGACAGCTGACCCGAATTGATCAAAGGCGTATTCCGTATCACATAGCATCGTGTTCAGGAATAAAAATTAGAGGTAGAGGAAGAAGGAGCTGGCTCAACATGGCTGTTGCTTGGAGACTGGTCAGATATTGGCCTGTTTGTAGGATGTGGTGAGTGATTTCCTTTGTATTGCCTTTCTCCCCTCCTCTTTCCTCCATCTATTAAACTGTCTTTATCTTGACCCACAAGTTTTCTTGCTTTTGTTCTTCCTATTCTACTCTCTGTCCTGGTGCAAGGAGGTGAGTGAGTGAGCATGTGAGTGAGCATGTAAGTGAGCAAACAAGCGAGCAGCTGCCAGGTTGCTTGGATGTTCGCTGGTAATGTATATAGTAAAAACATTTGTTTATCAGGATTCTGATGTCTTGCTCAGCAAATCCCACAGTCCAGTTGAACATACTGAAACCAGTCAGAGGCTTATGTCAATATAAGCAGTGCATTAGGGCACGATTACCCGATTTATAGGGCAACTCTTACAAATATTCTAAAAGGCAGTCTTTATTGTAAGCAGCAAGCTCACAGCTCAGAAAACTTGTTTATTTTCAAACACATTTCTCTGACGCTAGTCTGGCATTCTACATAACTAGTGAACTCAGTCTTTTTCCCTTTTTAAAGTTATATATTGGCCTTACAAAAAGCATTTATGTAAATGAGTAACTTTTACTTAGTAAAGCAGAATGGTGAAATTATTAGTCTGAGACCAATCTGCTAAAAGTGGAAAAGAACATGGAAAATAAGAATTGAAGAAGATTAAAAGAACAGTCTGTTTTTATTCCATTCACTTCAGTAATTTTTAAAGTATTGCTATGTCCATACTAGGGAAGGAAAAAAAAAAAAGACAAAGAAAAAGGAAAACACAAAAGCAGACAGATATTTGTTTATTTCCCTCTCATTCTACAAGGCCATCAGCATCAATATTTTACAAGTAATGAGATATTTATAAAGCAGCACTAAAGAGTGGCGATGATTAAAAAAAAAGGTTGTGACATGATTGATTATACCTTTCTTACTGTTCTCAGCATATTTCTAAAGTAGTGGCAACAACAGGAGAAGACAAATCTGCATTGGCAAGAGGATTGACTGGATGACTAACACTAAAGTCATATATTTTATGAATGAATCGCAGAATGGAAACTCAGCTTTAGTATAACACTGGCCATAGGCTCTCCCTAACTTAATTTTTGCTTCAATTAAATACATGTGGTTGAACTAATGCATATTTTGAGCAGACAGCAGCATCAAATCTTGATTCAGTATTCGGTGATGTATCTAAAGAAGGTTCATTAAATTGTACCAGTAATTAAATACCATTATTGACAAACTTACTAAATGTCTGATTGGTTGGTTTTTATTTCCTTCAAATGCCAACTGTTAGACCTTGTTAGATCAGCTAGACTGAAGATCATCACTGTTTTGTTTCCTATACAGCCCACTTACAGTCTGTGACCAAGCAGTCCTTACCCTTCTCTCACAAGGTCAGCAGGTCTTCGCATCTTCCACCACGAAGCAAGTTTTCCAGTCTTTTAAGCATTTTAAAGCCCTTTACTGTATTTTGGTGATTTTTTTGAGCATTGTTCCTGAAACTGCAGATGCCCCACAACAATAGGGAGAATATGGAAGGGCTACTGGTCCCCACCCTCCCCAGTTGCCACAGTAACGGCCGGGCAGAGCGCGGGAGGGGGGAACAACCTCTGGAGCAAGGTGTATTATTTAATATTTGCACATATTAAGTCAGATTGTTTGTATCAACCTATTAAGCAATCGAAACTTGCTCTGTGTTAGCAAGCTGTTTTAGCACTTTCCCAATAATGAGCCTGCCTCTAAGGCTTTGTCAGTGGTTGTGAAATTTTCTTTAAAAGTTAGGTAAATTCCCAATTGTAATTCAGATTTCCCTGCGTAGTTCCTTCTTTCAACTTATTTGACTAATAGCTTTGGAAATTGTTTTTTTTTTTTTT
>WHYT01017771.1:512399-522480 GCA_009806455.1 Tetrax tetrax
CCCACCTCCTCCACTCAGCCGGCCCCAGCTCACCCGCCGGCCCCACCGGACAGACGGACAAACAGACGTCGTTGCGTCGCCGCCCGGCCGCCGCCGCCCGGCCAGGTGAGGAGGCAGCGGGCCGCGCTGACGGGGCGGTGGGGCCCCGGCGTCCGGGGGAGGGATGAGGAGGGGGGCGTCTGTTGTTCGGGCTCCTGCCCGCGGCCGCCTCCCCGGGTGCCGCCGCCGGGCCCTGCGGGAACATTAGGCCGAGGTGCGGGCTGCCGAGGTGGGCGGCCCGGCCTGCGGGGAGGAGAGGCTGGGCTTTCCCTTCCCGTCTCAAAATGGCGCCCCCGATTTTCCCACTTCCCCTTATTCCTCTGCCTGGAAAGGAGCAGGGGGGGAGGGGAGGCGGTGGCGGCGGAGGTTGGAGGGGCTGGGCCCCGGGCCCGCGGCGAGAAGGGGAGAGCGGGGATCCTCCCCTGCGTGGGGCCTCTCCTGCAGTCAGGTATCCTTGTCTGGGTTCAGCTGCAAGGGCAGGGTTTGGTTCCTTCGAGTTGCTTGTGAGATGGGGAAGGGGCCTTTGGGAGACGCGTCCCTCTCTTTCCCTTTCGCTTGCAGTCGGAGGAGGGACGGTGAGTAGGATGGGAAGCAAAATATTCGGACAGCACGTCGCCATCAGGGGATCACGGCAGGCCTAGTATAGTGGATGTGCTCTATATAAGACTTTATTGTATCTAGACATAAAACTAGAGTATGGTGGAGGAACCAACCTATACTCTTATGTTTTAGAGGAGAGCTGAATTGTTTAAGAGCTATTAAGATGTTCCAAACAACAGGACTATGAAAAATTACTCTCACTGTTTTCAATGTTGGTTTATTGTTTTTTTTTTCTACCTTATACCTCTTTCAGAGCCTGGGGATGGAACAGAGAGGCTGAAGGGCTAATTAGACAGCTGAAATAAATCATTATCTTCCATGTAACATTCCGACCATGTAGAAAGCATGGTATCTTTGTTCTTTCCAATTTGGTAGTAACTTTTCAGAGTTGGAGTCAGGCTAGATTGCATGGATGTATTGTTATTCTGTAATAAGAAATGTCAGGAAAAATGCAGATATTGGCTGAAGTGAGGTGGTTAGAGACAATGATAGTACAGTCACCATTACATACATTTCCTGTGAGATAAACTAGTTTATCTGAAAGCCATTGTTACTATACATCATTCATATGAGCTTATGAGATCATTATTATCTTTAATTGGAAGGCAAATTTTTTTTTTTGCAGTGACTGTTGATTCACTTGTTTAACTTACTGTCTCATTATGTTTCAATACAAACTGGCTTGCAAGTGACAAGCATTTTTGTAGTTGTACATCTCACTGTCTTGAACAGTGCAGTAAGATGCCACACTAATTCTGCCAAACTTGGAAGGCAATAAAAAAAAACCAACTTGGTTAATGGGAATGCTTAGTAAATAAGGCTTTTTAGATACTGCTTTTTAAAACATTCAAGATAGTTCAGAATAAACAAATTTAAAGAAGATAATGGTTGTAACCTCAGCATTGTATAATCCGTCTCTGTTCATGAAGTGTGAAGAGGTATTAGAAATCACTACAATAATAAGTGTGTTCCTGGTAAGAAACACTGTCGTTTGCTCTGGAATATAAACGTGAAATGTTCCAGTTTTAAATTTATCCTGATTTTTTGTTGTAGTCTTTGTGTTTGATGACACACTTAATCTCATTCATTGTAGGAACAGTGTTAGCTGTCTTAATCTCTTCAGAGGCTGGCTTTTGTCACTAGTGTTATTTTGATAACTCTGTATTAGCTTTCTTGTAGTTTAAAACAGTCACTGATCTGAATGCTTACATGACTGAATTATGGCATTAAATTGCGAGTTTGTAGGTATTGGCTAGGACTGGTATTTTGTACATAAGCTTAAACAAAATTGGCATAGTGATCTGTTAAAATACTTGCAACTGTTCTCTTTCATAAATAAAACTCATTAACAAAGACTATTCAGCAGCATATAAGTTTATCTTCTAGAGTGATGAGAATATTCAGCATTGTAAATTGGTAGGATTAACTGGAGTATTTCCTAATGATATGCTCCAAATTTTTTTGTTCTGACACTTCAGCATGGAGCTACTGTGCTTTTGGGGGATATTCATGAAAAGCAAGAAGGTTCCTACTTACTGGAAGAACCTATGTTTTTGTAGTGCCCAAGACTGCAAAATGGGCTTTGCTTTTTTTATATCAAAAATTGCTTCCAAGTTTTAGGATTGGAAGAGACCTTTAAAGGTCATCTAGTCCAACCCCCCTGCAAGGAGCAGGGACATCCCCAACCAGATCAGGTTGCTCAGAGCCCCATCCAACCTGGCCTCGAATGTTCCCAGGGATGGGCATCTACCACCTTTCTGGGCAACCTGTGCCAGTGTTCCACCACCCTCATTGTAAAAAATTTCTTCCTTTCATCTAGTCTAAATCTACCTCCTTCTATTTTAAAACCATTACCCCTTATCCTGTCGCAGCAGGCCCTGCCAAAAAGTTTGTCCCCAGCTTTCTTATAACCCCCCTTTAGATTCTCACATTAAACTCCATACAAGTAAGAAAACATCCCTCATTTCTATCCATATGAAGCCATCAAACTAAGAAACTTTCATAGTATTTTCCTCAGCAGATTTTTACATGAATAATTCCCTTGCATAACTTCCATACATATCAGTTTAAGAGCTTGGTTCAAATCTAACAGCTGTGTACTTGCTTTTGTGATGATGAATGAAAGTGTCTTATCAAAGTTTTCCTTCTTCATATGTTCCAAACATGTTGGTTACAAAGTTTACTTAGCATACAAAAATGGCGGGTCAGGGGGTTTGGTGGATCTTTTCCTGGAAACTTTCACCAAAGCTAAAGGTGAAAAATAGGTATGGCCCTAAAAGTAAATGTGCAGAATTGTGTTGCAAAAAATATTTGTCAGAAAATACTTGGATTTGCAGTGTGTGTTTGTGTAGGGTACTGAGTAAAATATTCTTCTCTTGTGTATTCCTTTCTTTACGGTTCTCAAGGCTAGCATTTTACAGATGACTTAAGGAACTGCAGAATCAATGTGACCTGGGGCTTGAAGTGTGCATTGTGTCTGTAGCATTGAAATCTACTTTTAAATTCTTGAGGCACTATGTTTAGCATGCAAATATGAAAAGAACAGGCAAAAACCATTGTGTAATGGCAAAACATTGTGTTATGTCAAACTGTAATACTACTCTTCAGATTAAGAAAGTATTTTCCTTGTTTTTCATGTTTGTATGCTGCCATGTTTTGAATTTACTGAACAGTTTCAGTATAATCTGAAACTTCAAAAGATGTTGATTTCCATATACACTTATAGAAGCTGTTTGTGACTTTTTTAATAGATCAAAATCATCTGGATGTGCTCTATCAGGTCCTCAGTCTTGCATATTTTTTTTTTATCCTGAGCCTTTTTTATCTACTTAAAAAGTGGGTGATATGACTGTAGTAGGTTTTATTATTAAGTTATTAGATATATTGGTGTGACTATTGAATGAATGATGTTTCCAGTATGTTTCTGGGACTTGATGGCCTTCCTCTCAGGTAGTGTGATCTCTGTCAGCTTGACAGCTGGTTATTTTTGTACATGATGTCTGACTGTCTAGAATGATTTCTGGTGAGAGTAGGGGGATGTTACAAGGGTGTGAGCTTTGAAGTTCTCAACTACAGCTTCTGCAGCTTGGGCATCTATAAAAAATTGAATGTGGTATTTTTCTTGACAACCTATTTCAGCTTTGGGTTTTGAAGGAGTTTTGCAAGGGGTAGTAATTACTGTTTTGTAAGTTATGTAAATCTGAATAACTGAGAGCTGTAAATGGCCAGCTGAAACAAACAGTATGCCAGTTAAATCAATCTTGGCTGGTTTTCTATCATACCTCCTTTTGCTCTCAGTATGGGAAACAGCAAGTTAAAAAGTAGTCACAGCGAGTAACCAGTGTAGTGGGTTGATTTCCTTACAGTCTCATCTGGAAGTTGCTTGCTCCAAAGAGTACTGACTGGCATCGTCATTGGATGTTGTCCTTATGTCTTTATTAATGCTGCAGAGTCTAGAAAAACATGGGATAGATTAAGATTAAAGGGTTTTCAATTATTCTATGGTTACCCAAACACACTAGAATGCTGCAGCAAGCAGATGTTTTTAATTTTAAAAATAAATAACTTAATTGTCTTTGTTATTTTTTTTCCAAAGGAAAAGATAAACAAATGTCTAACAGTTTTCTAAGCTACCTATATTTTGGCTGTGCCTTGCTACTTTCTCTCTTGTAGTACAATTACGGAGAGATTAAGTTGTCACTAATCCATTTTTATCCAAATTACTCCACAACTTCTGAAGCATATTTCAGCAGCACATGTAGGGGAGGAAAAGTCTTGCCTGAGAAACAAGATACCAGCTGTGCATGAACTGGTTATGCTGTAAGGATGAAAAGTCTGGTATTTTTAAAATAACTGGATCCATTCCTGTATTGTAAAATATTCAACCAAAATTAATCTAATTAGTAAGAATTTTAGTATGTAATTATCATGGTACTTAATAATAATGGTGGTGGGATATGCAGGGGCTTTTTTGCTTCATATAAACATTCTTTCACTATGGTGCACTTTCACATGTTTGTAAGAACATGTATCTAAAATTTGATATTTTAGATCATGTTGTGCAACTAAAATTTAAAAAGACTCTGGTATAAGGATGTTATAATAGTCAAACAGGATGCAAACTCAGGACAGACAGGGATGAATACGGGATTGGAATATTCTACCTGGAAGAAGCTATATTATTTTGAGAGATATGGGAAGTAGAGCAACATGAGCCAATAGAAATGTATTTAAGATGTTGACAATATTTTTTCTAAGACCTATATTCAAGTTCTGTTTACATTAAGAAATAAAATACCAGTTTTTCAACTATGTTGAAACTATGTTTGTGAATAAGTAATGCTAAGATTTCTTTCTTTATTGCATGGAAATGAGTTTGTAAGGGAGTACCTTAGTGCCGGATGGGGTTCTGCTGGAAGCACTTTACAGGAAAGAAGATTCTTCAGGACTTCTGTTGACTTTACAAAAGGGAGAGTTAGGAAGGAGAATGAAGATTAAGTGTGCAAGCTAGGTGTGTAGCAAACTGGAATGCTCAAGTGCCTGATAGATGTCCTAAGTGGTTTGAAATGGGAAGATAACTAGAGACTACTGCTTGGTTTAAAATTTAAAATTTACTGCTTTACCGTAAGGAAGAAAGAGCAAGAAGTCATTTGAAGGTAGTAGGTTAACTTAAATTTTTGCAACGTAGATAGTAACCCATTTTCTGCATCTGGAGAATGTGCTCTAAACTAACCTAGCTACATTGTAGATGCCAGGAAAGCTGTATCCCCACAAAGTTTGCACAATTCCCGTAAAACTGGAGTAGGAGAAAGTTATAGGCTGATCTTTCGGTTTGGTTGTTTTGGGATTGTTGTTTGTTTGTTTTGTTTTGTGTGTGTGTGTGTTTGGTTTTTTTAGCAGAAACACAGAAGCAGATGTTTCTCTATTGAGAGCTGAGTGACCATCATTTAGATGTATTTCCTGTGAGCTGACTTGGAGTTTTGTTTTAGGGACCAGGAGGAAAGAGAATACAGAAAATTATGATGCCAATCTTTCATACAGCAAAGAAGATTTAATCGCTACTGCCAAAAGATTTAATCTCTCCTATTAAGAGTAAAAGCTTAAATTGTAGACTCAGAAGTGATACCAGCGGAGTCTAAAGGCTTCCCTGTCCGTATGAATAAATATAGTGATTTTTAATTTTTAAGGAGTTCGAAAGAAGAGTAGGTAGACTAAGGAATACACTGTTCATACTTGTTCTTAACAAAGATCTATGTTGCAAATATTGATCTCCTAGGATGTGTTAGTATTGGAAATAGCAATTTACCATTGTAGATAGTTCTCTGGTGGCTCGTGCAAAGTGATCTGGCATTCTTGCTAGTCAAAACAATCAGTTTTTCTACGTAAGACAGTCTTTGTATTTTTGCTTCTCGAAGTACAATTGTTAACTAGAGAAGGTATTAATGACTTATATGTCAAGATCTTCTGTACTTTTATTTAAGGAAATTGCATTTGATATATATGATAGAAGTGAATTGATTAAGTATTTTTGCAAAGAATTTGATGCAGTGATTGAGTTTTCCCAATTTGCTCAATTTTTAGCAACCTTTAGTGGTACTGACTTCAGAATATTCATTAGAAATAACAAAGTTACGGGAAAAAAAAATATTTTTTATCGTTTGGTATTTTACCAATAGTGTGAACATCTGAATCTGTTGTGTTATACTTCAGTCTTGATATGTTAAGAAATAAGAGACTGAAGTTGTGCAAGAAGAAACATGATTGATTTTTAGTGTCCTAATTTGAAACTTTAATGGGAAGACTAGATATTGAAGAGAATAACTGGTTCACTTGTCATAGATTTTGTCAATGGTTAACATCTTTACAGTGGTGGTAGCTGTACTGTGGACTATTGACTTTGGTAACTATTGGGACAAGTTATATGTAATCCATGTTGCATTAGTGAATCAGATTTTTCTTACTTGGTTTGTAAATCTAATACCACCCACTGTCTTTTCATAAACAGGTCATTACTGGCAGAAGCACTGCTAAGATCTGAATCCTGGAACTTGCTTTCAAGAGTTTGAAACAAAGGACTTCTTTCTAATTTGGGCATGGCCAATCGAGGAGCAACAAGACCCAATGGGCCAAATGCTGGAAATAAAATTTGCCAGTTTAAACTAGTACTTTTAGGAGAGTCTGCAGTTGGCAAATCAAGTTTGGTGCTTCGTTTTGTAAAAGGACAGTTTCATGAGTTTCAAGAAAGTACGATTGGAGGTGAGAAAGTTATCCTATTAATTTCTTTCACTTTGAGTTTACGTTGTCCTTGCCCTTGACAGCCTTGACTGTAATGACACCTGTAGAATGAGCCATTGACAGCAAGGATCAAATCTGAGCCCTGTGTCTGTAATTGAGAACTATAAATTCCTAAACTAAAAATTGTAGTTCGCACAAGGCCGTAGCAAATGTCCATGTCAAGTGGAGAAAGCAAATGTGTGCTGGAACTGCATAGTTTTGAAACTGGGCTTGAGGTTATGTTTTGTTTGTCTGTTCAAGTGTGGCCATTTTAATTGTGCTGTATGCTTAATGCATGAAATAACTGCTTAATAAGAATTAAGAACTTAGTTTCTATGAAAACAAAGTGCTGCATCTTCCAGAAAGGTTCTGTTGTCATTTATGTGCCCAGGCTTTGCTTTTGATTTGGGAGAACTTGCTACGTTCCTGGATATACCTTTCTTTGTTAGTTATCACATAATTTAATGTGCTGTTTTTACATTTTGTGACTTCAAAGAAAACAGGTGTTGGCTACTAGAATTTTAAAAAAAATCTATATGACTGTGAAGAGATTTTATCCCCTTCCTCCATCAGATTTCTTCTATTATATTGTACGTTGGAAGTTTTCTACTTTGAGCTATATTCCTCCTTGGTTAAATTTAAACTTATCCTAAAACTACCTAATGGCATATAGACCTACACAAAGTATGGATTTTATGGATTAATAAATATTCTCTAGTAGTCCCTGTTGCTGCTTGCATAAATTGATCTGTTTTATTATAATATTTATGTGAAGCCATTTCATGGTCTGTATTGTCTTTACACATGAACAATTGTTGAAATGTTAAAAAAAAAATCTACAAAGCTTAAAAAGATAAATGCAAACAATTTCATTGCATCATTTTTACCTTATTTCTAGCTGTTACATGTATTTATTTTGTATGTCTGTCAGCATAAATGGAGAACCGCTTTTGTGTGTTTTATAATGGCTTTAGGATAAGTGTTAGTGTGAAAGGTTTCTGTGCTATCTCATACAGCTATGTGGTAATATGGAGACCATTCTCGAAGATCTGTAGTGAATCAGCTTCCCAATATTGATGTGGATTTTAGTTAAAAAAAAAAATGCTGATAAAATTAAGTGAAATTGTTTGATTTTTGGCGATCTCAAATTCATTTAACCCCCTTTTTGTTTGTTCTTGTCTTAGTGTCTGGGTAGTACTAGGGATAACACGAACTCTGTTACACTGTTTAAAATCTATACAAAGGTTAACAAAAGCTTAAGTTCAAGTTCAGATTTAGAGTTTTATTGTAATCTCTGTATTAATTTGCACCTCTTCTGTATAAGAGAGAAAGAAGGAAATGCCATATAATACAGCTGAGAAATATTAAATGTAGCGGTATTGGGGTTCAAAAAGTTTTCTATAGAGAAAGCTGTCTAACTCTGTAGCTTGCAGTTGCCTAAGGCATAATTTTCTTTGTATACAGAGGGGCCTTTTAACAAAGAGAGGCTTATGTACATTGTGAATCTGAATAAAAACATCTGAAAGAGTGCAGTTAAAGGCAGACGTTGGGTGGTGGTGGTGTGTTTCATAACTAGACTTTGCTGCTTCTGACAAGTGCAGCAATGCCTGTTAGTTGCTTAAGACAGAATTACAGCTGTTAAGGATGATAAGCTTTCAGATATTTAACACAGCTGATCAATTGCCAATTTACTATGGCCTTGCAAGATAGAAGAAAGTTACTTTGTTTACAGAAATTAACTGGCATTTTATGGTGGTTGAAATGTTCCTTTCAACAAAAACAAAGAGCATGTCAGAATAAACCTTGTTTTAATTCTCTTCCTGAGTACATCTCTTCATTTGTGGAGTGTAGGTACATTCTTCTGTTGAAGAGAATGTCTGTAAGAACTTCAAATTCCACTTATTTAACATCTTGTCTCTGCCTGGGAGAAATATAATACTGAGCTGGTTCTGAGGAGGAAACCCTTTAGTCTGATGCAGGATGTATGTTTTTTTTCTCTTTATTTTGGTTCTGGGCTGCTTAGGAAGCTACCAAGAGGAGCTTGTTTTACTGCTGCTTGGATATTTAGCATTTACAGAGATTTATGGTGATTTAACATTGGAACATCAAAGCCTTTACCTTCTGCAACCTGCCTGCTCATCTGTGATGGATGTTAATACCCCTGAAGCTGGAACACCTGACTGCTTAACTAGTCAGCTTCTGTATGGTAGTTAGTGTCCTTTGTAAAGCAAGATTGACTTGCTTCTGATTTACTCTGATGAGTTGAGTTGAAAGTTGTAGCAGGTTTGCAATGATGCACAGGCTATGATGTCTTGGAGTACGTGGGACAGGGTAATGTTCCAAGTATGCAAGGATTATGGGTCACTGCATCTTCAGACATCCAATTTAAATTTACCACGATCTGTCAATATGCTTGGTGATGAGAGTCCACAGTTCAGAGAAGCAGAGGCCTTCCCTTAGCGTTTCATCAAGCAGAAGGTCTTAAGATTTGTTGTTGTTTTTTGTTTGTGGAAGGAGCAAGTGCAAGCCAGTCTGTCATGACTGGAAAAACAACTCCAGGCATTTATACTGGTTTGCTCAAACTTTCATCTTAATTCTTGGAGTTGTTGCATTTTCTGCTGTATATGTACTATAACTGGGCAAACAACGTGACTATAAAGCAGGTAATCAAGACAGCTTGTCAGACCACTGTGATAGTTGTGTGCTTATTTTTAAACTTCAAAAGCTAAGGTAGAACAGATGGCTGAGTTAAAACTCAAAAGGTTTAAGAGAACTCAGTAGAAGGAAATCTTGCTTTTCCGTGTCTGCCCCCCCACCCCCCCACACACCCCCCCGCCAAGAAATTCTTGAGTTTCTAGCTTTGTTTTGTGATATTATGTGAATACTCACCTCCATATTTCTAATATGTACCTTAATCTGAATAGAAAAATCTTTACTAGGAGTAACTGTTTGAAGACTTGGAATAAGTTACTGTTTTCTTTAGTTAGAAGATCATTATTTATGGTAATGCATTCAGCTGTAGTGGCAATGGATGCAAGTTGCCCAGAAACTGTAGGCTATCAAAATTCTTGAGAGCACTTGCAAAGGCAAAAAAAATGGCTGCTTTAGGAACAAGAAATTTTGAGAAGCAATAAATGGAAAAAATTACTTTTTTTTTTTTTTTTTTTTT
>WHYT01017771.1:522500-542520 GCA_009806455.1 Tetrax tetrax
ACATGGATGTTTCAACAAATTTTATCTTTCAAAATGGTATAGAAATTGTTCCTTAGTAGCAAAAAGAGTACAATGTGTAATGATTGTGTGATTTTCTTTTTTTTTTTTTTTTAAGTAATACATTCTTATGTTAACTTTCAGGAAGCACAAGCTTATGCAGACGACAACAGCTTATTGTTCATGGAGACATCTGCCAAAACATCTATGAACGTAAATGAAATATTCATGGCAATTGGTGAGTTTGTGAACAAACTGAGAATTTAAAGGAATTTTTTTGAGATTCATCAATCATCACAATCTTCTTAACCCAAGATCTTTGTTTTTTCACCTAAATTGTTTCTGGCACTGAAGTTTCCTTAGGCCCTTTCATATCGTTTTTTGATGTTCAGAAGTCAGATAAACTTACTTGAAACACAGTTGTGCAGCTCTTCTGTCAAGCACCAAAACACTTGGCTTAACTTGGAATAGCTAAGCTAGGTTACTTTTGAATTCTGTCAGCAAGTTTAATGTACCTGTTTTGATTCCATGATGAAAAAAATTGTACTGCTTCAAGCAAAATTCAACTTTAGTTGTAATATACAAAAAAAAAATCTTTCTCATTATACAGGTAACCTTTAAAAGCTTTGTAAAATGTACTTGGCATTTGTTAATCAAATTAGTGTAAAAGTGTAAGTGAAAGTGTATAAATGCATGCCTTTTGATGGTATGTTGTTTGCAGCAGATTCCACACTGCCTGGGATAGGTGCAGAACCTGGAATAACGTACCTTTTATGAGACAGTGGTAATTGAAGTTGGAAACATTTCAAAATGAGAGAATGATAATGGACTTGCTTAAAAACAGTCAAGTAATAATTTTAGTCTAAAGAAAATAATTGCTAAATATGCTTTTCTGTTAAAGTTTTGTTTCGGTTCCGCATGCAGCTATCTAAAATACAAAAGTTGTGACCAAGATGACGAGTATGTGCTTAAATTCAACATCCAAATATAAGTGAAGGACACTTTATGTGAACAGTAAATTTACTAATACATTTTTAGCCCTAACATAATCTTAGGTATTTCTGTAAAGATGCTAACATGTAATAGTGAGGATAAATTACTAAGAAATATTGTGAATTCCACTGATAGACACAAAATTGTATTTCATTGTTAATAAAATTTGAAAGTGCAGGAAAAGAAAAGCGTGCATTTTCAGGTTGGTCACCAGCCTATTTAGTAATAACCTTAATCATGGTAGTGGCTTTCCTACTGGGAAATAGTGATGTATAGTGTCGAGTAACCTTATTAAATGTTTCATATTTTGCACCACAATGACCTCTCTATCCCACTTCCCTTTGTGAAGAACAGCATTACTATAAAAATGAAATGTTTTTAAAGAGCTCTTATCTTCTGTTTTCCAAATCAGTAAAGCAGAAGGTAATTTGTGGTGTAGTTCAAACTTCCAGCAGATGCGAATTAAAGTATCGCTATAGCAACACTTTAACAAGTACTTGCTTCATATTGACTATAAATACTTGGTGGGGGAAAAAACCACAACTGTGAGTGGAAAGTATATTTTTCTCATAAATACTTGAGATAGGCCTGCATTTAATGATACAGAAATGCTCAATTACACTTTTGTGGTGAAATTTTAAAATCAATTTGTTTAAAGGTGCAATTTGCATCTTGTTAAAAAAAAAAATCCCCAAAGTATTTTTTTTTTTGTAATTTGTTATATCAACAGTAATCCTTACCTCTCCATGCTTTAATGAAGCATACAAAGTAAATTTGAGAAAACCATGCCCAATTAATACCTTAGTATTTTGTCTGCATGGTTGATTGTGCATGTGAGTATCCTTTCACATCAGTGGGTGAAATTCAGCTTTGTCAGTGCATTAGAACAAGATCTCTGCAGCAATGGACCATGACAGGAAATCTTGACGAGGATACAAGTATTGCATGGAACTTGGAATGGTCTTTTGCACAACATGGATGCAGTTCTCAAGACCACATATAAAAATGATCTTCAAAAATGGGAGATGAAAAATGAGAACATGTACAGAATAGAGGGATGCAAGCTACAGTTGCTTGTAAATTGACTTCTTTAGAGCTCATTCAGAACTTCCAGTTTAAAAAATGTATGTTAACTTACCATTCTAGAATGTGTCTAGAATCTAAAATGACAATGCTCTGAAGACGTTATCCTACTGGTACTTTGCCCTTTTGTGCTGTCTCAGCAGCTTAGTACCACCTGGACTCTTGGGTTCTGTCACAGAATCGTAGAACAGCCCAAGTTGAAGGGACTTCAAAAGATCATCTGGTCCAGCCTTTTGTGGGAAAGGCAGCCTAGGCGAGATTACCTAGCACCCTGGTATTATCTACCACCACAACATGTCTTGTTGACGTGTACTCTGCTGGTTTTCTGGTTGTTACACTGGCATTTCATTCCTTTTAGGAAAAGTTGTTCTTTAAAAAGCTGGCCAAAGTAGTTCCTTTGGAGTTGAAGCATGCAGCCAAACTGTAGAGCAGGGATGGTTGTTGACTCCTGGTAACATGGGCAAGACAGCCCCACAGAAGTCCTTTTATGTAGAACTTAGCTTTCTCTCCATCAGAAAATTGCTAGGAGGAGCTACCGCTCAGAAGGGTAACATTTGTCACCCTTATTTTTCATGTTAGGACAGAGGAGGTGCCCCAGAGCTACAAGGACAACAAAGAAATTATCAGTCAGTTGACTTCTAAGGGCTGGAGAGAAGAGACAGCTTGGAAAAAAAAAAAGACTTGATCTAGTGCTGAGGGCCATTTTATATGTTTTATGCAAATACTTATTCTGGCTAGATAACTGAGCAGTAGGTTGACCCATTTCTGTCTGTGTTCTGTGTGTGTTCGTTCTTTCTGTATCCTTTAGCATTAACATCCTGATCTTAAAGCCTGTTCTGTGTACGTGGATTCCCACAAGAGCCATCGTTTACTGGCGTAGCACACCCGTGCAGATACGTTTTACTGCTCAAGGCTCAAGTTCCTAATACATTTTGCTCTTGAAAATCCTAGATAACGTTAACTATTAAGAAGTTAAGTGTCTTAACTTCTATTACCAATGTACTGAATCAAATCAGGTTTTATAGTGATTGTATTGATATAGAGTAATAGTTCTGATTGTTTTAACTCTTATTTCTTGTTGATTTTACAGCAAAAAAATTACCCAAGAATGAACCACAGAATGCAGGAGCCAACTCTGCCAGAGGAAGAGGAGTAGACCTTACTGAACCCACGCAACAACCCAAGAGTCAATGTTGTAGTAACTAAAACATCAATTGCTTTAAACTGTTCTGAATATTCTTCTGCTTCCTAACTGTTAATAACCATGGAATTGGAGTGCTTAACCTGGCCCAGTACAGCTTCCAAACAGCGAAGAGACTTACGATAGTAGTCAAGTTCATGATACAGTTTTCTTTTGTCCTAAAGTTTTAACATGCATGTATCCACCACTGGCTGTAATGTTTCAGCAGTAGAGGAGAGATGGAAGCAGAATAGACTTCCTTCAGTTGAAAGGTTTTAAAAATCATTTACCATTAGGGGTGTAGAAGAACTACTTTCCGTGGACCTAATTGGCCAGTTCCCATAGCCTCAATACTGATTACTGTTATAATACATAGAATTGGGACTTTTCATAATTCTCAATTTTGCTTTAAAACCTTTTCAGAAACAGGGTCTAAAAATTAAACTTACTCACAGTATTGATGCAACCAGTTGTTTCCACAGGTATCTAATGTTTAGTTATACATTCCATAGTTTAATAATTTAATTACAAATAATACTTGCATTAACAGTTTTAAGAATCTTATGCTTGCAGGAAAGTGGAGATGTAGTTGGTACACTGTATGTAATTTATATCAACCCAGTTAGTTATCTAAAGGAGTTAGTGATAAATCAAGTTTAACTTCATTTATAATTTGTTCAGAGGGTACAGACCAGTAAATTCAACTTTATGACTTAGGATTTTTTTTTTTTTCTTTTCAAGTAAAACCACAACAAACTTGGTGTCTGTGACTTTCTTGGTTTTGATCATTACTGGCCATTACAGTTCAGTTTGTTTTTCCCTTAAGGAAAAAAAATAGTGCACTAATGATTATGTACATCCGACTTGATTTTAAATTTGGGTATTAATGTACTGTAAATAGGTACTCTGCATTGTAGTCTACGTTTGTTTAATACTTTCTGTAATATTTAAGAGTTGCTTAAAGGTATACAGAATGTACAGTTACTTAAGGCTAACTTTTTTGCTCTCTAATCAAAGGGGGTTCTGAGTTCTTCCTTTATGGCTAGAACAGTAATAAATGATGCTCCTGTATCTGTAACATAAGTACTGCTGTCTGTCAGTAATGAACTTTGCAACTTTGTTTTCCAAAGTACATTTTATTTTGATCTGTCCAGTATATTGCACTAATTCTTTTAGTTATTTTCATTATATGAAATCTACCAAGTGTGTCAGAAGAGATGAATTAGTCTATTTAAATGTTGAGCTGATAGCAGAAACTTACTTGTGCAGATTTTAAATTTGCAGTAATCTGGGTTTAGCAAGGAAAGTGACAGTTCACCCATCATGTTTTAGTTTTCTATTGAGGTGCTCAGGTTTGAATAAAGTGGTTTAAAAGAAAAAAAAATATTTTTGATTACTTTCTTATTGAGAGTTTCAGAAGGTTTTATTGCATTTGCACAGTTCCAGGCAGGATGTCTGATTTACTATATGGGTCAGCATTTAAGATCATTACAAGTAAATTCATAGCACAGCTAAATAATAACCTTGTACTATATGTTATACTGTGGCACTGCAGTTATCCTACGATAAATTTTTAACTGTTGATGTAATTGGGTATCTTATCACATCCATTTAGAAGTATGATCAAAATAGTAATATTATCTCTTGAACCCGCAGCTAATGCCATCTTCACCAGTTGTTCACTAATGTAGCTTGCTGCATTGTCATAGAGTGTCTCAGAGGTGACTCTACCTCTTCCTGCAGTTTGTGATTTGCAATTGAATGGGTACATCTTTGTGTCCTCTTCAAACTGTGGTGGTGGTTTAGAATCCACTGGTGATACAGTCTTCAGCAGTTCTTGACCAGTGTAACTTGGAAGTTTGTCACAAAATATTTTGGAGTCCATTTTTTCTGCCAGTTGTGGAACTGAGTCATAATTAGATAGGCATGCTTTTGTATCTTTTGGGGGCTGTTTCATGTCTTTAGATGCTTCTGCCAGTACAACATTCTCTTGCAGCTGTTTATGAGTGCAACTTGGACCTGTTGCACAGAAAGTGTCAGTGTCTGTTTCTTCTTGCAGTGTGGTCTGTGAGTGTGGCTGAAAACTGTTAAATAGATTAACTTCTCTGTCCTCAAACTGTTTCAGTTCTTCAGAACTGTCTTGTGTGCTAGAATTGGACTGTTTTATCTCTCTGTTCTGTGAATTTACTTCACTGTTACTGAAAACAGACAGTTCTGGATCAGCTTGATTTTTGTGATCATCGGTTTCCTTGGGAACTCTGTCTTCACTTTGCAAATAGTTCCTCCTAGAACATTTGGGCTTATTTTGTTTCAGGTTGTCTTTTGAGTCAGTGAGGAAAATGTCTTCATTGGAATGCAGTATCTCTAATCTATTTTGCAGATCTTTAATAGTCTTTGAGTCATTTAAGTTGTCTTCAGTGAGGGGCATCAAATACTGACACTTAGACGGAAAAATTCCATTTTGGTGAACGCACTGATACATTCTCAAATAATGAGTGAACGTTGTTAGAGTTAATGCAAGTACTTCATTGTAATCCAGAACCTCCCAAAGCCCATTAGAAGCCAAAATAAGAAATTGGCAAGTATCATCAATGGGGACAGATACAGTATGAGGTACAGGTATAACAGATCTTTTCAGTACTGGATCTCCGTGATGTCCAAGACCCCTTGTAGTTCTCAAGTACCCCTCTACTAATCCGTCTGGTTCATTAGTGCTGATGTTCCCACCATTCTGAAGTATGCGTTTTCTCTCGCTTGTGTTAGAAGTGCTGTGCTCTTTTGAGAGGCAGTGACTCTTTCCATTTTTGCATAAGACTGCATGTGCATTACCTAAAATTGAAATAAGATAATACTTTGAATTTTAGTATACTGATTTTTTTTTTTAAGATACTTTTCTTACATTAACAGTTAGCCTTTTGCTATGGACAGGGAAAAAAACCTGAGGTCGTAGTTCAATTATTTACAGCCACAGGCAACAATATGCCAGTCAGTGAATCTGATTCTGTTTTACAGCAAAGTTTTCTGTGTTTTTTTTTCCCTTCCCATTATTCAGAAGACTGTTGCAGAACCTTATTCTTCTGACTGCAGTTAAACTCTCTATGAGGAGTCCTAAGTGACATTTCATTCAGTTTAAAGTGCGGTCTGATAGAAATGTTGCGCCTTACTGGTTTAAAAGCAAGAGTGCTTATTTTTCTCAAATACTTTTTTTTTTAATGAGAGTGTGTGTTTTCAAAATATGATGGCTGAATGAACTCATCAAGAAGTTTCAGGTTCAAACTATTTTTAGCAGTATAAAATTTCTAGTACCTGAAAGTAATTTGGACATCGTGTAGAATTTACAGTTTACTACCATGATGCCTTAGTCTTTTCCTTGGTTAAGGGACCTAAGTGAGCAAGAGTTCTCACAGTCACCATGAGACATCGAGGGGTAACTTATTTCCTTTAGTAGGAATAGGTACTTTACCTTTCCCTCAACACTTTTGAAATCTGCAGGGTGAGAATGGGAAGTGTTAGAAATTGCAGTACTGCAGTTGACTAGTCTTGTCAGCCTTGAATGCAGAGCATAAAGAAAAGCAGCTCTGAAACAAAGTGATGTATTTTTTGAGATTCTATATAGCTGTGCTGGGAGAGGACCATTTTTTGTGTTAGAGGAGGTTGTTGATCTCCCATGTGTTGGCATAAGGGCAAAAGTGATGTCTTACAGAAGGAACTTGACACTGTGGTAGCTTTCCAGACACTGACCTGGCTGCAGTGTGTTCATTTATATTGTATTTTTAATATCTGGCTAGACTAGGGCACAGATATTGGAAAAGTGTTTATAAGTAGGCACTGCTTATACATACAGTAGTTGTATTTCTTGGGCAGTATTGGCATTGTCGAGTGTAGGAGACAGCTAAGTGTAGTCTGCGTGAAGGCAGATTTCTCTAGAAGGTGATTCAGAATATGAATCTGAAGGACATGCTGGTTTTATTGATTATAGAATGTAGATGCCCTAACTTTTGCTGTGTGAATGTTTCCTTGTGCTTCCTTCCTCTTCCTCCCTCTGATTTCTGTGGAGAGTTGGAAGATTGTCCAAAATTTCTTTTGAACGCTCACAGTAAGACCACCACCTGCAAGCTTAATGGGCATAATATAACCCGTGAGGAGCAATTTGACTGGAAGAAAAAGTAAAATTTAGTCAGTTTTGGATGCAAGTCTCTTGTCTGCAAACCAGAGACAGGACCAAAAAAAAAAAAAAAAACAACAACCAACCAAACAAAAACTAGCTGACCTGTCAATGTGGGACTAAATGAAGAAGAACAAAACTGGCCAATGCCACCATCTCCTGCTCTGCGTATCTGAACATCCTCTTCAGTGGCTTACCTGGTGCTGAAGGAACAGTCTGTGTTTCTGTAAGAACACATTCCTGGGAGTAAAATGAAGCTTGATGTTGTGCATATCTTTTTCTTTGATGTGATACATTTGGTGGAAAATTAAGTGTATTAGATTAAATAAATGTGTATTTAGCAGTGGTTCAAAAATGTTGATTTTAATCATAAAAGGCTCTGATCAACTTCAAGTCTTAACTCCTTAGCAGAGCTTGAGTTTACAATATCTTTAATTGCAGCCAGTAGAAAACATCATCTGGGAGGGAAGGATGGAGGCAGGTAACTGGAATCAGAAAACTTAGGTTGAGTGAATTCTCTACCGGATGTTCTTACCTTCATCTTACCTCAAGCTCAATGTAATAAAAATTAGTTTCTTCCCCAATAAGTTGAAAAAAAAAAAAATGCATCTGAAAATATCACAACCTTTATGCGAGTTAATACTGTATTCCATGAAAGGTATGACTCCATCTCCTGAAAAACATCTGAGGTAGTGCTGAACTACCAGTTTTGATACCCGTAATTGTGAAGTCCAAGTAGCTGCAAAAATGCTTGTCTGAGATAGAAAAAGTATGGCTATGGCAACAAGCATCGGGAGGATGGAGGAGAGGAAAGGGGAGGGGGGAACAGACCACGGTTACTTAGTTCAGTGTCAGTCATGTTCAAGTTGGTTTATAGTGTTCCTCAGACCGGCAGAGGATTGCGTATTGATGTTAAGCAATTTTTTTTTCATCCTGAAAATAATGAAGTGCCTCAAATTATTTTTCCCTTTCCCTACTGGTCTTTGACTGTCTTACTTAATTTCCATCGAACTTCATGTTAAGAAATACGAAGAAGTTCTTACAAGTTTTGTGAATACACCTGTCTGAGGAGCAAGGAGTGCCCCTGTTGATGGAAAGTTGCAGTGTTAGCACGCTCCTTATTAATGCTAAGGAGAGTGCTGGAAAAGTGTTACAGTGCTGGGCGTGTGCTTCAAGCAGAGACTGGGAGACATTAGAGAATATAACTGTAGACAAATCAATTTGAAATGATTCACCTAACAGCTTTTTTAATATAATTCTGCTTGCGTACTCCTCTATGGGAAAGCAAGCATCTTGCTTGTAATCATACAGCTGTCTTATGTACACAGAGAACTGGTAACAAAAATCACCGAGTGGGAAGATAGAATGAGTTGCTAAGAACTGCATGAGCTTTATCTCATGCTTCCTGCAGCAAGGCTGGGTGGAGAAGCAGTAGGAATGTACAGGTGTTTCTGATTGTAATTAATAACTGATTTTCTACACTATGGAAAGGCAAAGCGGGGTTTTGCTTCATAAGGAAACGGATCTGAATAGATCTTCCATGCCAACAGTGAATAACAACCAGTTCCCATTTCAGAAATTAGTAATTCAGATGATCTTCACAGATCAGTTTTCAGTTTACTTGTAGCAAAATGTGGTGGCACTTAGTCTCAATGAAACAAATTAAGAAAAATAATATCTTAAACATGTTTAATTGGCACAAGGGATTTATCAGATCTAAAATCAGATTGGTGATAGCATGCCCTAAAATTATGACAATCACAAAACTCTTGATTAAAAGGAAGTCCTTACTACTCTTACAGAGGTCACTTGTGTATTATGGAATGCTTCCTAACTGTCTTTGACATTACTATATTGACTTTATTGCTTTAACTGAAATATCATATTGAAGCTACTTGTCTAATAAACTTAATATTTATTGTCTGATACCCATTATCAGTTGCAGGAAAGTTTATCCCATCTCCTTCACGTTGTCAAGTTAAAGCAGTTGCTGCTTTTTATCTCCAGATAGTTACTGGCAACAAATATCTAGATTAGGGGGTTTTTTTTGTTTTTTTGTTTTTTTTTACTGGGCCGATTAAAAAAAAAAAAATCTTAGTGTGGAGTGTACATACCTATATTAGCAACGTGCAGTAACCCAGCAGCACCTTTGGCTGTCCTGACTAATGGACTATGCATGGTGTTTTCAGAATGTTTTATTTCTTCTTCCTCCGTGCTATCTGTGTCTGTGCTGGGGATTCTTTCTAGCAGACAGGTAACTGCTGAACAGCCACTCCAGTGAACTTTGGAAACCTCATTCCTTCCCAGTCGTAAAAGTCTATCCATTCTCCAAAAGGACTTGGCATACGCTTTGTGAATCCATTCGTATGTATTGGTCTTGTTACTCTCATCATTGCCTGGTTTATCAGAGAAAATCTTCTCTTTTTCCCTGTAATCTGCCTTAATTACTGTGGCAAAAGAATCCAGAATTTGCTGTTCGTCCTTACTCTTTTTGTAGGAGGAATCCATTTGAGCAAGCTGGTCAAGCAATAAAAGTGGAAGCTCTGCTGCAACTGTTTCTGCAGCTGCCGCGCCGTGAGAGCCATCAACTAACCCCAGAAAACATGTATCTGACCTATTTCCATAGTTATCGAGCACAATGAATCTGTCTTCCATCTCTCCTTGCCATGCGGAATTTCTATCTTGGCAAATTGATACTGCTTTTATTAAGGAATTATTTATTTTCTTAGAAGTACTAGGATTGTCAATGTTAGAAAGATCACAATGTGATGTAGAAGTGCGATTACCAATGAGGAATTCAAATGAATAATCAATCTTCTGCCTCAGTGTCTCAGAATATTTAGGAGTCCTGGTCAGTTTTGAGATCAGTTTCTGTCTCTGAGTTAGAAGTGTTTTGTTGTCAGTCTGAGTTTGTGGGCTGTCAAAGCCCAGCAAAGTTAGGGCTTTGTGGGTTTTTTTATGATAAAGAAGGTGGTATGGGTATATTGCTTGTTGACATGCAGAGCAAAGAATTGAAATGCACTTGGAGTCATCTTTCTTCAGATGATCTTCCTCATCTCTGGAAAGTTCAAAATCAGGTGGGTTTATTTTGTCCTGAGATTTTTCCTCCTGTGTCATTCTATAAAGGAGTTAAATATGTTAAGAGTTTTTCTATTTTCATATTTCAATATTTTAATATTCGATAACACTACATGTACCTTAGCTTTGTTTTCACTCTCTTACAAACTGAATTGCATCATTGTGTACTAATGCATACATGGTCAAGAAACTGGGAAACCCATGTGAGGTTAAATAGAAATAGTAACTAATGCTGTTAAAAATCAGTATGCATGTTCAAGAAGTTAAAAGTTTGGAAGTACAGAGTTCATGACAGGATTTAGATAATTCTTGTACCTGGTGAGGTTTCAGTCAGTTGTTTCCGCTTTGTGATTCTATGCATAGCCCTGTGCCGTCACGCTGTTAGAACTGTAAATACGATGTAGTTCCTCATCAAGCTTTTCCGTTTCTATTCATCACTTTCCAGACATGGCAGTGGAGTGTAATTCCTGCTTGGGGGAGGGGGAAGCATCTTCAAGATTAAGATTTAAAAAAAAAAAATCTACCAATATGAAACAGGGCCAGAAGCATTGCTGTATCTTTAATCAAATCTCACTCCCAGTTTTAGTTGTGAGGGCTCTTAAGAGTCAACTGGAAAAAAAATTAAATTACTTTATACCATTGTATTTAAGCACACAGAAGACAAATTACATTTATGTGGACAATATTCTATTGTTTTTCTTGCTTATTTTGCAATGTTCATGTTCCTTTACTGAAGGATGGATTTTGAATGTGTCAGTTTCTAAATCAAGAAAGCATAATGAAGAACAAAAGGATTATGAAACGGGCCAAGCAGTGTGTGAGCTTTTTGGGTCTGTAGGAAATACCCCTGCTCCTTGAGCTGCGAAACCTGCGAGCAGCAGCATGCACCCTCTGTATTCTCCAGCCATCAGGATGGAAAGAGAATCGCACTTGGCCACAGAGCTCGCAGAAGAGCAACAAGGCTGAAAATGTGGAATCAAGGCCAGGTACTGCAAGGACATTGTAGGATCTAGTCACCACAAGCCTTTCTGCCTGTTCTCCAGCTGAAGCCAATCCCTTCCTCCTATCCCCATGCACCTCCTTTCTCCCATTTTGGCTCCAGCCTCCCCTTCTTGCCAGCTCAGTCTCTCCTCAGTCTCCTACCTTGATGCTGTCTGGCTATTCCTAAGTCTGGTGCTACAAACCCAAGAGTCAGAGCTGTAGAGTAAGTCCTATTGAGCCACTAAACCCTGTCAGAGGCCAGCTGGCGCAGAGGGCACTGCCCAAATTCAGCAACTACGCACTGGCATGTCTCCACCCAGCACCAGCAAACTGATCATGCTTTTTACATATTGTAACTTGCCCTGATTTGGGGAAATTTACAAGAATGATAAAAGGTGCACCACTGGCACCATTCCACCCAAATTTCCAAACCTTAGTTTAAAACCTGACAAGCTTGGAGGTTTCTCTATAAAACAGTTATTAGAATTTTGGTTTAATACATGCAAACCAACATATTTTTTCGAATTATGTTCTCAGAAATAGCTAAACCATATTACCTGGATCTCCTTCAAATGTTCTACTTCAGGCTTGGAAAAGCTCAGTATGAACAGTTAATATGTGGCAGGTAAGTTAGTGAAAATGTGAGGCAACCCTATTGATAGCAGCACTAGTAATTCCGCCTATAATTAGAAATTAGTAAGAAACTCTGGAAATACCAATATTGCTTAGGCAGTAGGTTAATTGTTTGAATGGCTACTGTGTCCTATAAAGTGATGTGCAGCTAGGCCTTACAGCTGTTGCATAACATCTTCTCCCCCAGATCAGCACATAACGTACATGTACAGATGTATATAACATACAAAATCCTGATGCTGTGTGAGAAGCTCAGCTTGCCACCCTATATATACGTTGTCTCTCTACTAAGTATGAAAACGTAGTGTTTACATTTGTTAATTGTGTTAATTTTATTTGGTGTTTAGTATTTATGTGTGTATGGATGAGAAAGCAGACAAAAATGCATTTGTTACAGATTTTTATTTTATTCTCTTCTGAGATTTCTGACTTCCAGTTAACCTTTGTTAGAATCATAGAATGCTTTGTGTTGGAAAAGACCTTAAAGCTCATCTCGTTCCAACCCCCCTGCCCTGGGCAGGGACACCTTCCACTAGACCAGGTCACCCAAAGACCCATCCACCCTGACCTTAACTGCTTCCAGGGATGAGGCATCCACAGCTTCTCTGGGCAACCTGTTCCAGGGCCTCACCACCCTCACAGTAAGGAGTTTTTTCCTAATGTCTAATATAAGTGTACCCTTTTCCAGGTTAAAACTGTTACTGCTGTTAATCCACCATCAGGGCAAACGGGTGGTAGTATCGCACAGCCACGTTACAAGAATAGCCTTTGGTAACTTCATCCTGTTTCAACCTTGCCCATTTTCTGGGGCTCTCTATTTAAACTTGATACAGCCACACCTTGAAGTAACTATTTTGCAACTGTTCTCTCTTCCAGGATTTCAGCTGGGAAGTACATTTTCTTCTTTCTCACTATTTCTGTTCATCATCTCTGGGCAATGAGCGTTTCCATTATTTATTTTTCAGGCATGCACTTTTCCCCTGCGATGGCTGTTTGACAAAATTCCGTCAGCTGTTTGAGAATTACAGGAGCATTAAAAGAGAAAACCCCTACCTCCTCCAGCTCGAATTACTCTTAATACCTCTTAAAGAATCAGGTGCCTCTGATCAGCTGAGGTAGATCAATTATAAATTTTTCAAAAGAAAATCTCTTTGGCAGAAAGTGGTACTGACTAAAGTATTAGCAGAGCCACTTAAAAAACCCTGTAGTATACCTTGTCCTTGCAGAGGGGAGCTTGCAGGTGGCCACAGCTCTCAATCTGCTGTAGGATCAGTTATGGGAAAGTGCCTCTCTTCACAAGAGGTGAGAATCAGCCTCCTGTAGAAATGCTGCGCCATTTTAGCAGGGCAGGTTAAGGAGGTATGTGATTAAAATAGCAGCAAAAGATACACTCGCGCAGATGCCTTTTCCTTTACTCTGCATAGTTTGAATTTGAGATTGGGAGATCGCACAAACCTCTTCACTGCTGTCATCGTGATGATGCGTTCAGGCATGAGAAAAATTAGGAGTAATAGATACAGAAAATCTGGTAAGCTGCTTTTTGTCAGCCTTTAAAATATGAACCCATTTTACATTTCGCGTATATAAAAGCCCCTTGGATTAGAGACAGGAAATAGAGAACTTTAAACAAAATGTTAGTTTGACCTCAGTAAAACTTAATTCTTAACAAACACATTATAGATGTTTATATCTCTGTAAGTGCGTAAGTGCTAACACATCACAATTTCAGATCACCAACACAGTCCTACTTTATAACAAAGTGTAAATAACCAGGATAATGTACATAATAATTCATGTAGGATAAGAAGATATGCCACAACTCTTCAGTTGCAGTCATTTTGCTCATAATTGTTAAAAAGGCAGCCCTGATGTTAATTTTTTATAGTATGCATACACTGCTTCTGTTAATAGCTGAAAACCTTGTAAAAAGGAAATTAAAAAAGAAATGTTTCCCTTGTTGATCTCTTCTGAGGTAAAAAGATTAGTCTGTTTCGTTCTCTCCTTGTATTTCCCTCATCAGGAGCAGATGCAAACTCACAAGTTTTTTTGCTGTCAGGTTAAAGGATAACAGTGAGATACTGACAGCACATGAAGCTAAAGTGCTCTCAGCCTCAGAGAGCAAAAGATAAAATCCAGCTTTCTGGCTCACTGCAGTTTCCCTGTGCCTATTTAGGGAGCCAAAACCCAGCACTGTTCAATGTTCTGAGCTTAAAATAGAAGCAGATAAAAAAAAATTAGAAGATGTAGAATGGGGAGGGAACCACGGTTTGAGAGGGTATGCGTTTTCAAGGGCAAAAGTCCTATTTACTGTTTGTATCACAGCAAAGAGCCTCTTGGTCAGTGCTTTAGTCTTGCTGCTGGGGAAGGGGGGCTGCTTCACTTCTTGTAAGTGGGGCAGAACACACGACCACCAGGCAGGGGCTTGTATGGCAGAGGATACCATCACCTCCGTAAACCTCATACTTCTGGCAGCCCTGTCTAGCTGTGGCACTTGGAATTGCTTGCTGTTTACATGGCAAGGTGAGATTGTTTTCAGTTTCTGCGGTTTGGCACCACGATCTCATTTTTTAATTAGTGAAGATGTGACTAAATCAGCTTCGAGGACCCAGGATCTGATCTGTATCCAAACAGAAGAGTCCCATACGCAGTCGTCTCCCTCTGACACATGTCATTCCTATCCCCACCCAGAGCGTGCCTCTTCCTCACCTTTGTCATCATCAGCACTTAACTTACACAATCTCCAGTCTGAATTCCTTCCTCCATGAGATTTGGGGTTGTTTTTTGTTTTTTTGGGTTTTTTTGTTATTATTATTTGCTACATACTTTTAGCCTTAGAAAACGGTAGCTCTTCTTAATGCTGAAAGCAGCACTGGGAAGATGCCTGCCTGCCTGCGGGTGACAGGAGGAGGCAGAGAAGGGCTGTGCGATATAAAATGGAGGTCACAGTCGCAGTGAGCTTCTCATCACAGGATTATCTGCTAATATGTATAAACAGGCCTCACTGCTGCAAATTCTTGCTCAGTGAACACCAGCTTCCTTGCCTGTCTTTTCCTTCTTCCCTGCTTTACTTCTTGCCATGTCTTTCTTCTGCTCCTGCCTCAGCCAGTGCTTCCCTTTCAGTCCCTGATTTCCCATGCACCTGTGACACTGCAATGCACCTCCTGCTGCCTCTGTGCCTTCAGCCCTGCTCCTCTCCTTCTCACAGATTCCCCTTCCCTCTGCCTGTCACATTTTGGCAATGGGACCTCACCTGGAAAATTGTTAGTGAATGCATTGTGCCTGCATACAGAAACCACAGCAAGGACTCTCTTCACCACTGGGACCGGCCCCTGCCAAGAAGCCACCACGGGTGATGGTGGGGCTCTACCGTTTGCTGTGATGTGCTTAATGGTGCTGTGCGGTGCGTGCTCTGTGGCACAGCCCAAGCCGGGGTACGGGCAAGCGCTGTCACCTGTGCAGAGGCTGCCCTACCATATCCTAGTTTTACATAGTCACCTTTGGCCAAAGCAGCAAAGAGCTAATACATGAAAAACCTTACGTAGCCTTTATTAAATGCATATAAGACTTCTCAAAAACTCTTTGCCTGAAAAGTCAAACTCATTTGCTGTCCCAGCAGCCATGCCCTATGCCTTCCACCAGTTTTAGCAGAGCTGGCCCTCTCATTTTCCAAAACCGGACGTACTGATGCAGAAGGGACAAGACATCTCCCAGGTGAGTCAGCTTAGGTATGTGTAGTAGCCTACTTACTGCATCTCCAGAAGCAATGATGCAGCTTCAAGGAAGTCTTGTTATGAAAGGTGTGGGAACCTGGTGAGTCACAGGAGCATGCCGAGGGCAGAGCATGCCTTCAGGACTTGGGAACACTCCCACCTCTAGACTTGATAATAGGCGAGAAAGAAGGAAGTGATTAATAATTAAAATAATTATGGAATAAATTAAGATAATTAGTTTCCTTATTTATCTTCTTAATTGTAGTCCAAAACTGGAATCTTAGGATTCCAGGTTCACCAGTTTAGTGTCATTTTATGAAATGGAAACTATTCCTGCCATTAGGTCGTCTTAGATGAGAATTATAATTTGTGACACTGCTGGGGCAGAGGTGCAGCTCCTTGGCTGGGAGGAAGCGTCAAAATGGGAAACTGAAGTAGCAAAGAATAGCAAAAATAACTCTTCCCGCGCCTCAGATATTTTGCATTTGCTCCTGATAGCTGGGTCTGTCTTGGTGAGGTGGAGGTGGCAGTTTGCAACCCACTGAGTGCCTGCGTGGAGCAGAGAGGCTGTGGGAATCCACAAGGAAAAAGCTGTGGCAGAAGTGGAAGATAGGTGAAGATAACATAATTGTGCCTCCTGTGCTCTCCTCCCAGTGACACCCTGCCTCCCTCACGCAACAAGCCCACATCTGGGGTTACTGCTGTCCTCCTGGGGTTCCTTTGCTTTTTCCAGCCGTACACACCACAATTATAGCTGTTCTAAATTAAGTTTTTAACCTGTTTCGTTTCTGCAGCTTAGCCAAATAGATGGCTGTGGTGTTCGCAGTTGTGTCCCTAGTTTGTAGGATTTCCAGGTGCTCTCCCACATAGATACGGGGAAGGCCCAGGAGTGGGCCTTCATCTTACAGGAATAAAAGGGATTTTTTTTTAATGTGGAGGTTTATTATCTAAATCAGTGTTACATCAAGGCTCCTGGTGAGCTACTGCTCAGGTGCAGCTAGCAGAAAGGAGGCCCCTTCCATCATGCCTGCCAAGCCTGTGCCAGTAGCCCGGGGGTCTGCAAGGGACCTGCCCTACATGAGGATGCGGTGTCCAGCAAAACCCTAGGCAAAGTGGGGTCCCAGAGAATTGCAAGGATCTCTGCCACATAATAAGTTGCAGAGACTAAGTCAGAAAAAAAAGAGAAAAAGATGCTAGAGAAAGGAATAAATGAAAAAATTGTGAGGAGGCAGAAGAAAGAAAATAGAAGGGAAAAATAGATAGTACATTCCGTGTTTGCGTGAAGCAATCTAGAGCTCTCACTACCATGAAATAACACAGTGCAAGCCTATGTAGTGGCTGCAGATGGCTAAATAACTTTAACAAGCAGCTTCTGAACTTGGCACACACACTTCACATTGTACTCGTAAAGGCAGTGAATGTCCTGTGATGCCTGAGCCCAGCCTTTGGTTTTTTCACTTGTTTTTTTTTTTGTTAAATCAAAACTCTGACTGCAGTCAAGAAGAGCATCTTCTGGGTAAGAAGTGAATAAAAACTGCCAAGTGCTCTGTCATTAACAAGAAATTCATGTTACTAAAACAGCAACAAGTGTTGCATTGACATCTTCTCTGGGGTGTTTTCATATTGTTTTTCTTTAGAAACTGGGTCATTGGGGTGTGAGGTTCCCTATCACAGACAAAGGTCTGCCATCTGCATTATTAAAGTCACATGTTAGCACCATGGGAAGCTGACACGATGCTACAGACAGCATAACGAGCAAAACTTTTGTACTGTTAATACTTTCAGTGCTTCATAAAATATTGATAGCAGTTCTGAATAGGTGGGGGCCAAGAGGGAGGCCACTTCACCCACAAGGAATGTGCTAATGAAAGGACACAACAGGATTTTATACTCTGAGAAATTCCCCGGAGGGGCAAGAGCTCCGCTTTTCACATTTGCATTGAATGGCAAGAATAGAAACAGGTGGGAGAGCAGGAGGAAAGTCCCATCTTGAACAAAAGGAGAGGGAGAGAGGGCTGGGTTGGGCATGCTCGCCTCGACTAGGCTGGGAGACAGGGATGAGGGACAGGGGTGGGCTCCCAGAGCTCAGCAGCAGGCTGGGATGTACCTCTCAGAGAGGCAGTGTTCAGCATTAGGCTGCCATTAGTTGAGTCATTCTTTAATTTGTGTGACCGAGATAGATAGGCTCCAAATGCCCCAAATGACAACTAGGTAATAAGCAAGCACCAGGCACACCCTAAATGGCATTTTAGTTTCCTCTTTTGTGACTTGACACCAAGAACACAACCACCTCCTTTGCTGGAAATAGCGCGCACGCTCTCTTGCATTTTAGCCTGTGTTCACGGGTTTGGGTGTTCACAGTGAATCTGGGCAAGAGCAAGAAAGGCGAGATGCATGTCTCCAAGGAGTGCCAGCTCTGAGCAGGCATCTCCCCAGGGCCACCAGCAGCCTGAGAGAGACCTGAGAATCACAGGAGCTGGCACTTGCGTCTCATCCAGCTCCCGGCTTGCTTCATTTGATGCAGATGAGTACAGCCTTCCTGAAATCATGGGGCTACTCACCTGAGTTTTTGCGGTAAGGCAGGCAGCTAGGCTCACTCGGCTCTCGCCAGCGCTTGCTAAACACTGGCTTTGGAGTCAGTTCGACTTGTGCAAACCCACTGACATGCCCCAAAGGACAGAAACTGAAAAAATGTAGCAAGGGTTTTTCAGACAGTGCTTTGAGTCGGAATCTAATTTAGTATCTTCATAGTGTATGTTTAATGATGAAAAATGAGCACCAGAGTGATTCTGTTGTGCTCAAACGGAGTTATGCATGCATTACCATTAGAAAATTAATATGTGCTTTCTTGTAAATTCAGTCAACAGAAAAAAAAACAGCTTGGATATAAGAAATCAAGAATGACATGTATACGCTCGTATGTCAAAGCATAATTTTTTTGTTTTTTCCTAATGCGGTGCAACCTATCACGGCCAAACCACGTTCACTGAAGCCACAAGTCAACATAGCTCAAGTTATAGTCCAATGTTTCTAGCCAGCAAATGATCTTTTCATTCCTTTTACTTGCCAAAACTGTGAATGTAATATTTCACCTGTCACTGGAGAAGTTTAAGGCAAAGTAAAGCTTTTTTTTTTAAAAACAAAACAAAACAAAACAATATATTTGCACAAAGTTGGAATGAGAACAATAATTTAAATCAGGCTTAAAGTTTAAAAAAAAAAAAAAGAGAAAGACTTACCTATTTGTGGTTAAAGAGTGATTCTTTCCAAGCTGCTTCTCTGCAGTAGCAGAGGCAGTACTTCTGCATGTGTAGTGAAATTAGTGTTTATAAATGTTACTATAGTAACTGTATCCGTAGCCACAGGCTGGTAGACTTACTGTTCTGGTTATCTAGTGAGCAGCAAGGTAAAAAGGAAAAAAAAAAGAGACACACTGTTGTAAGGCAGTCATGCTCTTGAGGATTTGAGGGAGAACTGCAGCAAGAGTATTTTTTGCCTTTATACTAACCAATGCCTCACTGTATGCAACACAGCAGTGTTTTTACCATTAGATCCCCAGGGACATACGATGAAATCTAAATATTTGAGCACTTGACCAAACGCTGTATCTGCTTCCTAACAACTTTCAGCTTTGGTGTTACCGTATTGAAAGTGAAAACTTGTCAGGCTTTTGAAGAATCAGGTGAAAGAATAAGGTCGTTCGCCTAGGCTGTGATCCTGTGAACACTGCTTGTGCAGTTTCAGACATAAATGCACACTGAGTGGCTTTAACACACATCACTGGAGTTACTCGCCTGTGCAAAACAGTAAATGTCGGAATTGAAGCTTGCAATTCATTTCTATGCAGGTGTACAAACTTGCTGCTGGGTTACGCATCATTAGCTTACCGGTTAAAGGAGAAGCTGGTGATAAAAAAAAAAAGAAAGAGAGAGAGAAGAAAACACATAAACACATACTGGGGGATGTAAAGCTTCTCTCAGAAAATCTTGGAGTCTGTGTTTGGGCACGGACATTAAGCTGTCCATAGGAGCCAGTAAGTTGTTCCAGATGCACTCTTTGCTTGTAAGGTTCGCCAGAGCAGAGCAGTGGGAAACCTGAAAGTGAAACTAAGCAATAAGAGTTTCATTTTCGGCCCGGGAGAAAAGTAGAAACCTAACCGGCATAAAAAAAAAAAAAAAAAGCAAGGAAAGAGTTCTTGGG
>WHYT01017771.1:562134-613694 GCA_009806455.1 Tetrax tetrax
TTTTTTTTTTTTTTTTTTTTTTTTTTTTTTAAATCTTGTGAGATGTTGCGTGTGTCAGTTCCCTGTTCTTCAGCAGAATTTGTGGATGGCTGTGTATTTTGTAGCAAAACTTAGCTCTTCTAAAGGCTGAGATTCTTTTTGGTCTATTAAGAAATCAGGGTAAACCAGTACTGCAAAACCAGTATCAGTGAAATTGTACCTTTCGGGACAAACTGCATCTTTATTTATTGCTGTTTTTAGAAAAGGTAAAAGTTTCTTGTTCTGCTGGCTGCAGCTAACAAGGATTATGTTTCATTTGAAAAAAACTGAAATGAGTTGCTGCCTGCTTCCTCATGCTACTCGCAAAAATATGTCTTTCAGTAGTGTTTTCCAAGATAATTTTCCTATTCATCTCCTCTAAATTACTGCTGAATTCCTTTAAAACCACACTGACCACAAGGTGTGCAGGCTTCACATTATCATCTCTGCTGCATTTACTCTTCCTTGGAAAACGGTTGAAATAGCGATGTAGAAATTCCTGGACTGGCTAAAGCCATACTTCATGTAAAATGTAGGACGTTCGGGTTTTTTGCCTTTTTGTAATTTATTATTTTCTTTCAAAGGTAATCCTAGGCATTAGTCTTGCTTGAGTCATCTCTTTTGGGGGGTATGGTTCGATCTTCAAGCTAGTGCAGTTTTTGGTGCCTAAATCTGTTTGGTGGTGCATATTGGCTTATTGAGCTTATTTCTTACCTACAATTTGTATTCTTCTATTTGTGGCTCAACCCCCCTCTATACTGGGCTTTTAATGAACGTTCCTTTTATTTGGGTGATGTATTTATTGGGTCACTACCATAATACTGTTAAGTGGTGACTGAATTGTGTGCCGGGAGAATTCACTCTCCACCAGCCTCAAGATGAGGTGTTACATAGTCAGAAGCTCTTTTGTCTTTTTGATTGGTTTCTCCTGTGTTGCAGGGTCAATTTTCCTGTCGGTAAATATTTTCAGTCTTGAGTCACTTTTAGAACTAGTTAATTACTGTGTTAGTACACTATATACACACGCAGTCTTTTTTTTCCCAGCACTGTCTTCGGCTCCTGCTACGCAACTTTGTGTAGCATATTTGGGTATTTTTTGGTTTGCTTGTTGTATGTACATTACTACTCTTTTTATGTACAGACTGATTTTGAGATAGACTGTGGACACATTTCTCAATGTTCATCTCAGGGAATTTATTACTTTTACAAGATCAGAACTGACAGCTGGGAACATTAAACCTTCATATCTGGCTCAAGGACAGAAAAGAAAAGGTTTTATTCTGCCCAGAATGCTGAATATTTGTCCTTAAAGAAAGCCCATGAT
The DNA here is from genome assembly GCA_009806455.1 of Tetrax tetrax. Lineage (NCBI taxonomy): Eukaryota > Metazoa > Chordata > Aves > Otidiformes > Otididae > Tetrax > Tetrax tetrax. Next base: position 563,477 of record WHYT01017771.1, read on the forward strand.
GGCCATCCCCCTTTCAGTCCTGAGCCTGTGCTCAGAACTTAAGACACTTATATTATAAATGTTCATTTAAGTGGAAACAATTGCTGACTTTTTTTTTTTTTTAATATTCTGATGCATGGTGTCCTTTTTACTTTAAGCTGCACAAATTTATTGTATTTAAATGTTTGGCAGCTGTCATACCAAACTTTGCAAAACAAACCATCTTTGGTGGGTGGCCAATCAATATGGTCATTTTCAAGTCAAGTGTTATTTCTCCCCAGTTCCTCCCCTGCTAAGGAATCAGATTTATGTTGAAAATTTCTTACCAGTCCTAATCACATTGGCATGTGTAAGATAATATAATAATTATCTAAGAAGTAAATATTGATAAAAATTATTAAAATATATAAAAACTAAATGACCAACTTTAAAAATAATTTTCTGCTTCTTTTAAAGAATATTGTCCTTTCAGAGGAAAGGATATGCATACCATGTACATTGGCCAGAAATCAGCAAAGATCACTGCTTTTTGTAATGCAAATATCTTCTTTCTGGGAATTGACTTTTGGTTTTAAATTGCCTTCTCTCTTCCTGGGGCCAGTTGTTCAAACCAGCTTGAAATGAATGTCCCACTTCATGCGTACAAACTTCAAGCATTTAAAAATTACAAATGTGGAACTGTATTTATCTTTGGAGATGAAAAAAGGGAATTTGTCACTTGGAAATTATGATACCTTGAAAGATGCTTTTTTTGTAAACTTCTGAACAAATGAGCATGTACCATCTCCAAAAGCTTTGTTAACGTAGCGTGCACAAAGCATAGTTTGGATTTACATGATATGAAAGTAAGCGGCTTAGCCAATAACGTCCAGTTTAAAACAAAAAGGCTATTTACGGAGCTGACTTTTTTTTACTCTTCACAGAATAGTGTGCTACTTGCATTGATACCTGGCTTACCTAATTTATGGGAATTATGGATTCGTTTTCTTTAGTCAAGAAACTTTGAAAAGCATACAATATATGTATTTATTTATACAGTGCAACATATTAATATATACAGGACTTCTGTGATTTTAAGTGTTTTAAGTGTTAAGAAACACTGTGATTCCAACAAGCCGTAGTTCTTCTTCTGTGGGAATTGCTGCCACAGGACTATCTTTGCAAGCTGCTCTCATGTGATACCTATTTCTGTTGATGGCTGGACTTGATGATCCCAGAGGTCTTTTCCAACCTTAAGGATTCTATGATTCTATTATTCTTTACCTCTGATAATAAGACATTCTGTTTAAGTAGTTTATTGTAAGATCAGTGCCTTTTCCATTAGGGCTTAGTTTGAGATATCCTGGGGAATACTTGTGCTGTTGGTTCTCTCAGTAGGCTTTTTACAAGTTTGTATTTTTATTTTGTTTAGCTGCTCATGTTTCTCACCTGGAAAATGTGTCTGAAGAAGAAATGAATAGGCTGCTGGGGATTGTATTGGATGTGGAGTATCTGTTCACCTGTGTCCACAAAGAAGAAGATGCAGACACCAAGCAAGTTTATTTCTACCTGTTCAAAGTAAGCTGAACTTGTGTAGTGTCTTCTCAGGTTTTTCACTCTCTCACACATAAGCCAATTTCACTGCCCCTCATGTGTGTATTGACTGTATCTGGTGAGACTTTTTTTCTCTGGTGTGATGCTCTTGTGGCTAGACATTGTGGTACGTGCAATGCATCGTGACTTACTCCAAAAGTCCTCCAGATTATTCAGGAGCTGACTCTGAGTCCCATCTATAAACTGCACACTCTGCAAGCCTTTCCCTTTTCACTTACACATCAGGAAAAGCCAGTTGAGATAAATGCGAACTTAGCTGCCTACATTTGCTCAGAGAAGCCTCTCATTTGCATTCAAAGAAGATGATTTCACAGTGAAGTTTAGTAGCTATAAATTTAGATGACGAAACAAACAGATGTATAGCCAGGAGATTTTCAATACTGCTTACAGTGTCTTGTGCACCTGTGACTCCCATTGACTCTATATATGCAAATATGCTAATTTAAAAAAATTTTGTATTTTTAACAGCTTTTGAGGAAGTGCATTTTACAGATGGGAAAACCTGTAGTAGAAGGATCTTTGGAAAGTCCCCCGTTTGAGAAACCTAGCATTGAACAGGTAAACAGTCAAAATGTGAATTTAGTTGCTGTGGAGTTTTTTTGACTTGGTGGAGGTTTTGGGGTTTTTTTGTTTGTTTTGGGTTTTGTTGGGTTTTTTTTTTTTCATCTTTTAAAACATAGGCACTGGCATTTTAGGCAATTTGCAGATGTTTCTATGTATTACTCAGGACAAAGTAGGGGACTGTAGGAGACCTCTGCTGCTGCTTCTCCTTTAGTGTTGGTACAATAGTTACATTATTTGATTTCTCTCATCATTCACCTAATGCTTTAATGAAGCTTGACTTTTTGTGATTTTAGAGAATGAACTTAAAATACTACTTTTATGTGTGGCAGTTCTACTCTTTCTTTGTTTGAAGTGATGAAAAATGCTGTTGAAGTTTTGAAATCCAATATTAAAATGACACTCATCTTCTGTAAATGAATGAAAACGTTACAGTCCGACTCAGTGAGATCATAGCCTTCTCTTTCACAACATTTCATTACAAATCCAGAGCCGAAACCAAAGAATAACTGAGGCTTTTGTAATTCTCAATGGATAAAGAACATATGGCAAACTCAGATTTTGGTTAAGCAAGCTCGTGAGAATGCATTTTTGGCACACAAGTTGGCCCATTGGCTCCAGTGACGCTGTGCAGAGGCTCACATACCTCGCTGAAGCAGGAGCTCAATGTTTTCCCATCAGTGGATGAATGGATGCTCTATTGTTAAACAGGCTATTGTAAATGTGAGGACTTTTATGTGTAGTAATTATTTCCTTGGAACTCTCACTTCTTATAATTTAGGAAAATAAAAACACTTCAGTGCTGAATGTCTGGGAAGTCTTCAGCTTAAACTCTCCTTTAATTTGAGTATAAACAAAGAATAAGGAATGTAATCCCCATACACTCCTACTCCTTAAGATATACTATTAAAAAGGTTTTGTACAATATCATTTTTTGTCCTATTCTTCATACTGTTCAATTTGCTTAAGAAAGTGAAGCGTAGAAAGTAAAGGGTAATTCTTTTTGCAGCTTATTTTGAAATAATTTTCCCTTAAAACAGAGGAATATTTTCAACTCTGTTTTTAGCAGTTCAGCAACTCAGTCACACAAAATTATTTGCTAAGCAGCACTATTATAATTGATTTATAGTATCTATGTCTTGCAGCACTTTAAGTCACACATTTTAACTAACAGCAGTAGGTTTTTTTTAAAGTTAACAATATACAAAGTGCAATGAGGGCACATACTTGTGAAATACTGGCACTTCTTGGAGAAATAACATGATGTGTTGACGCAAACCTAACTGGAAGTCCACAAGCCCTAGGATACTATTGAGAAGTAGCTCCTTTATAGGTGATGCTTGATTTACAGAGGAAATAAACGATTCAGCATGGTTATCAGCAAAATTGTGCATATGCGTGCATATAGAAGAAAGCCTACTGGGTAACTTTCTGTGTTCCCTGAAAAAGTTTTTTCACTTTGAGAAGCAAAGAAAAATAAAGAATTTTCCTTCTCTCCCTTTAAGTCAGCTGCTGGAGGTAGATAGAATAAAAATATCTGGATGTACCTGCTGCCCTGTTGAGGGGAACCAGCTTGTGGCAGCTACACGATAGCTGAGCAAGAGGTCCATGGTCTTTGGTATTTGTTTTCTTTCCCATGTAATTCAAGTTCAGGGTTAATAAACATAAAGTGAAGAATGTTCAAGGACACTCCTACAAAAATTATGGCTAAATAATTAAACATCGTTTTCTTCTATTTTAAGGGTGTGAATAATTTTGTGCAGTACAAATTTAGCCACTTACCCTCGAAGGAAAGGCAAACGATAGTGGAACTGGCTAAAATGTTTCTGAACCGCATTAACTACTGGCACCTGGAGACACCCTCTCAGCGAAGACTACGATCACCCAATGATGATATTGCGGGCTATAAAGTGAATTATACCAGGTAACGCTGCTTTTCCTTGTTACAAGTCTTGCTTACAAATATGGCATGTGCACGCTTCAGGAATACACCAGTACCTGTGTGCCATAGGTGCATTTTTGCAGTCATGGAGTTTATATGGAAACTATTTTAGTCAGACTGTATCAGTTTCACACACATCTTTGTTCACACACAGAACAAAAGTTCTGTGTGCTTTATCAGCCCAGAACAGGGAGTAGAGGTTGCAGATATCTGTATCTAACAATGCTTTTGCAGGTCCTGTGTTTGCAAAGTTGCTCTCGGTCTTCTTAAGATATGAGCCTCGTGTAAAGTCCATATTTCATGTACTGAAAATTCAGGCAAGTTGTTATTCAACTTTAAAAAGAAAGAAGATAACGTTAAGCATTGCAAGACATCACAGTCTGAAACCATATAATGGAAGATTTGAAAAACCGAAATAGTTCTGTAAGTGCTTGAATGCTAAGTGGTGAATAGGTACTATTGAGTTCCTTAAAATTATAGTTCTTGTTATGACCTTTTAGAATGTTGTCATAATTCAAAGGAATAACTTAGTCACTGGGGGAAGAAGAGCTAGGGTAAAAAGCTGGGTCTCTCTTAATTTGACTTTTCTCATAACAGCAGCACAATGCCTTTTTCAGTTAGTGCAGGGACAGCAGTTAAGGTTCCTACAGTTGAGATGCAGTCCGTGAGTGCCAGGAGCAGTTAGCTCACATCTCTGTCAGCACACCTGTTCCCAGGAATGGCCAGGGACGTTTTTCCTGGCTGAGGGTGAGCACCACCTTCTGCCCACTTTCCTGGTGGCCCTTCCTCTGACAAACCTCAGCTCTGTGAAGGAAAACAGCAAACCCTGGTGTGACTTGAGGCTGTGGCTGGTGATACAGCAGACTGGGCTGTGTCTGCGTCAAGTCGGGGTGCTCTCAGAGGACTTGTCACTTCAAATAACGACCTGGCGTAAAGGACAGTAACTGAGTACCCCACCTGGAGTACTGTGTCCAGTTCTGGAGTCCCCAACATAAGAAGGACATGGACCAGTTGGAGAGGGTCCAGAGGAGGGCCACGAAGATGATCAGAGGGCTGGAGCACCTCTCCTACGAGGACAGGCTGAGAGAGTTGGGGCTGTTCAGCCTGGAGAAGAGGAGGCTCCGGGGAGACCTGATAGCGGTCTTCCAGTACCTCAAGGGGGCCTACAGGAAGGATGGGGACAGGCTGTTCAGTAGGGCCTGTTGTGATAGGACAAGGGGTAATGGGTTTAAATTAGAAGGAGGGAGGTTTAGATTAGATATTAGAAAAAAATTTTTCACAATGAGAGTTGTAGAGCACTGGAACAGGTTGCCCAGAGAGGTGGTGGACGCCCCATCCCTTGAATGTTTCCAGAGATGGGGCGTCCACCACCTCTCTGGGCAACCTGATCTAGTCAGGGATGTCCCTGCTTCTTGCAGGGGGGTTGGACTAGATGACCTTTGAAGGTCCCTTCCAACTCTAACCATTCTATTCTATGATTCTATGATAATCTGTGGGGCTCCAAAGACCATGTTTGGTGGGTTGTTGACCTCCATTTGATTGTGATACAGATGTCAGATAGCCAGGGTTGATTGGAGTCAACTTTTATTAGGAATTGACAGCTAGCATTGGCTCTGGTTGGTAATTTCTGTTGTTAATGATTTTGTCGCTTGTGGTTTCTCAAGCCTTCCTGCCCACAGTCGCTAAGGTTCCCTCCAACCTAAAGTGCCACCTCTTTCCATCTGATCTAACCTGTCAGCATGAGCTTCTCCCCTCTGCTGTGTTCAGGGCACTGCTCTGGCTGCTGAGGAAGCCACTGTGCACGCCATGGGTGCACCTCATGAGTTCCCGCGGTCACCGACTTAATGTGAAAACCTGATGATTTGAGTAAACTGTATCAGAGTTTCACACTCATCCCTGTATTTTGAGAGGTGTGCTTTATCAGCCAAGAACAGAGAGTTGAGGCCCATGAACAACTGTGTCTGACAACTCTTTTGCAACTTCTGTATTTGCAAAGATTAAGACATGAGAGGTTGGGAGAGCATTTTGAGACAGGCTGTAGTTTGGGTCTGGATGAGAAAAGCAGTGCGGGATCCAGCATGGTCTGTTGCATCCAATTCTTAACTTGTTTTTTTTAATTGTTGGAGTTTTCATAGTGGTTGTGGTCTGATTCTGCTGAATCTACAGATACCATTGACTGTTCACTTACACGCAGATACTGAAATCTTGTTTATAAAGTTAACAGTTATTGTGACTTACACAGTCAGTGTACTTCAGATCTACCTCTTCAGTCTCATGATCCCTTTTTTGAGAAGAGTAACACGACATGCTGTATTTTCATATGTACTTCTTAATGCAGAACTTATTACAGAGGGAGTTACTGGTAAATGAAGGAGTATCGGGTCAGGGAGTAATGGGAAAAAGCCAGCTGGTGAGAGAGCAGAGTGGGAGTCCAGTCAGACTGGGATGGAGCTGGTTAGAAGTGTCACGACTTTTGAGTCTGTGTGGGGAAATGCAGACGTTTACAGAGGAGAAAATGGGCCCAGGCTATGGGTCTTTGGAGTCGCAGCATGAGAGGCTAAATGAATGAGCTGTGGAGAGAATCCCTGACATCAACACGAATTTTATGTGATCTATGGTTATTATCTGGAACAAGAGCGCTTTGTGGAAGCTAGACTGCAGAGGAAAAGAATATATGGAGACTTAAAAGTACTTGGCTGTCATTTCTTTAAAAAACTGAGCAATATAAATGCTGCTTAACTCTGTCCAGACTTGGTGTGGAACTGATTTATATGGTCATATAGCTCTCAGCTGCGTTATAAATGATGTGGGTAGTGGTTTTATTACGTTAATTCATATGTTAGATGGTGATAATTATTTGACTTTTATTTCCCTTTACAGGTGGCTTTGTTATTGCAATGTTCCTCAGTTCTGTGACAGTCTACCTCGGTATGAAACCACCCAGGTTTTCGGTAGGACATTGCTTCGCTCTGTTTTTACTGTAATGAGACGGCAACTGCTGGAGCAGGCCAGGCAAGAAAAAGACAAGCTTCCTCAAGAGAAACGAACACTAATCCTCACTCATTTTCCAAAGTAAGGGGTCGCAATGTGCCTGCATTCAAGGTTAACCACTAGTATGCAACTTTGGCATGGAAATGGAAAAATTACCTGCGGCTTAAAATTACTTCACCTTTTATTCAGTAACAAGTAGATAGTGCAGCTGTCTTTTCTGCCATAGCTGGAACTAGTGTATTTGGTGTACACAACTGCTTGCTTTGCTTTGTCCTAGGGCTTTACATTATAGAAAGGATTATTCCTCTTGCTGGGGGATTCTGCTTATTGCCTATTAGCAGGTGTTGTTGGTCACTTACTTTCTTTTTCTGTAGTTCTTGGAAGCCACATAGTCCAGATCTCTGAAAACATCTGCTTGCTTCTGATTTGCGATGGAGCAGTAAAAAAGGGAGTGTTATACTGGAGTTTATATACACCTAAGAATTTCAGTTTAATTAAACATTGCAGTAGGGAAAAAGTATAAAGCTGCATCAGTGAATCCTAAACTCAGGAATTTCATATTAACTACTTGTTCCAGTACTGGAATATTGATGACAATCTCTCACAATTAAACAACAACAGTTACGTATTTCATGACTGGTCTTGAAACATGCTCAACTTTGACAGGCCTTAATTTTAAACATTTTACTGCTGGTTAAGGGTGGTGTTGGTGACAGGATCATTCATTGTATGCTTCCTGTTAAAATAGCATATCACTTCAAAAATATTCTTATTTGTGAGGATGGCTTGGCTCTCTAGCCCATATTTTGAAAGTCTGTTCCTCCTGACACCAATGGAACTGAACTTACAGGATTGCTGGTGGCACTGATGCTGTGCAAGCTACTGTCTGGGGCCAGAGCGGGGTTAGTGCTCAGGGGAACAAAAAACAATATGAGCTTTCCAAAGCTGGGTAGAGCCAGGATTTGTTGCTCCTACTATTATTAATAGTGCCTTTTACCTCTTTGAAGAATGTAAACTCTCTCTGGGGTAGACTGTTATGAATACAGGAATGTTTGTATATATCTGGGAATAGGATCATGATCTGGCCTTAAAGCAGGTATAAAAAAAGGATTTAACACCACATTGCTACAAGGAGCAGACTTGCAGAGGAAGGAGGTGTGCATACGCCTCTGTGTTTCCACTGCCTTTTACAGCCTAGTTAAGTAATTTGAAATGCATTATTATTCACTGCAGTTCCTCTTAATATTCTGCGGGGAAAAAAAGAAAGACAAGCACCGTTTGCTCATGGTCTGTGGGAAATATGAATAGCATTTTAAATCTTTTATGGGCCATGCTTGTCTGAAGCATCTGTCTCTCTGCTGGTGTTGCACAGCTCGAACCCTATGGAGGAGCTGCTGCTCAGAGTGTGAAGCAGGTGCCTGGTTTCAGAGCAGGGCTCCCGGCTGTGCTCGCTGCTCTGTCCCGGGCAAAGGGAGCACCCACAGGTTATGTCTGTGTGTGCCCAGGAAACAGTCACCAAGGGGTCTGAGCGCAGAGTCTCTGTGCTTGCCTGTAAAGGTGGCGTTTGCTAAAGTTTAATTTGTGTTCTCCTCCACCACAGGTGGTCAAATAGCTGCTACAAACTTTTTAGCCATAGATAGAAGGAAACACCACACGTGGCGGTGCTTAGGTATAAATGTCCTATATATAAAATATAAGAGTAGGACTTGAACCTGAAATCCTTATCTTGTTTGAGAAAGTCTTACCAAACAGCCCTGTTGGTTTCAGCTGGGCAGTTTCTATACATATAGATGACTCTGGAGAGTAAAAATGTGCCATGTCAACTTCTGGTCTGAAAATACCTTTTGTGCAAAGCAGCTGTGGGATAAGCAGCTATCTTGCTTTTAAAAGGGAACTGATGTATTTGCCCTGTGCAGGCAGGCATGCTGGATAATCTGATCTGTGGAATTTCTCTCACACATAATAATGCTAAAAGAGGTTTAAAGTCACACTGTTTCTGTAAGTGTACCAAAGTAAGATTAAAAATACTGTTATGCAGGCACAACCATGCAATTAAATGTTACAGTAGCACACTTAAAGGAAGGAAAATATCTTCCTAAGAGCAATGTTAGTAACTAAGGCTGGGATTTTATAAATCTGTAAGAGGCAGAAAGCAAATGCATCTGCAAAACACCTGTTTATCAAAATAGACATATCGCTGCGTAACATGAGTACCTTGGCATCTGTCAACTCATAGCTTTCTTATCAGTGCAGTTTTGTTCTATAAAAGTAGTCTGTAACTGTTTCTTTCTGCATTTGCAAATTAGGTAAATATTGCTTATAATCAACTATACATTTTCATACGTGAAAGCACTCTCCTGCATTAATGTCTAGTCTGGCTTGTGATTTTGCGTGTATGTGTGTGTTTGTTTTGTTTTTTTTTTTTAAGAAATTTACCAACAGCATTTTCTTACTGAATCATTAAATACTTTTCAATTTCTTTTTAAAAGTTGCAAATGCTTATTCTGAAGAAGAATGTGTTTTGGATGATTCTATTGAGTTAATATTTCACCTGATTTTGTGCCTAGGTTTCTGTCGATGCTGGAAGAAGAAGTGTACAGCCAGAATTCTCCCATTTGGGATCAGGATTTCATGGTGTCTAGTTCCCGAACTGGCCAGCTAGGAATCCAGACAGGTAATTTGCATTTAATGATGGGTTAGGGAGCACCTGAATATAGAGATAAACCTATACAAATGATGAATTCTATGGAACGAGACTTAGATATGCTTTATAAATATAGCTTTATAAATAGCAGGCTATACTGAAATTTCTCTGCCTTGAGTAAGCACAGGTGTCTGACTCTCTGGTGCTTCCTCATATAAAGATCCCATTTTTGACAAGGAAATCCAGAAGGTGCCAGTGGGACAGACTGGGTGCTGCAGCAAATCGCCCAAGCGTTCAAGCAGCCCAAGCAGTCTCAATGCGGGAAGTGAGAGAGGTCAGTGGGTAAATGGCTGTGGTGGGTCACTTCTGGACAGTGGTCCTCTCGCATGAGGATCCAGGCCAGTCCTCCGACTCCCTAGCAGTAGGGATGTAGGGACCTTCCACATCAGATGTCTCATTGCCTTTGCAATCATCCCTTTGATTATCTTGAGTTTTTTAATGGCTTTTCCTTGCTTTGTTTCTTATTCATGTGCCTCACTGGCTATTCTGCATCTATATTCACTTTTCCTCACTTAGGGTAGTGAGGTGTAAGTCATCCCTAAAATTGCAGGGAGACATTGATGATGGTTTTCTTTAACTTTTCCCTTCTCCTCTTCCTTCCTCCTCAAAAATCCATTTATGCAGCTCAGGGGTTGACTTCAGTGTTCAGGTATTTATTTCCATATTTTGTAACAATTCAGTATTTTGAATTAATTGTTGGTTATCCTTTGAACAAAACCATCATGTCAGCACTTTATCTGATAGTGAATTTCCTAGAGTAGTAGGGAAATTCCACTGTGACAGATACAGGCTTTTTTTTTTCTGAGAAATTCCCAGTCTCTACCATGAACTGGTGAATGATGCCTTAGGCACAAGTTCTTTGCAACTCTAAAATCACGTTGTTCTCTGAGTTCATTCTACCATGTACATTTCTGCCGTGCTTCATTTTAATGTGCACCTCTTAAGCACTGGCATAAATATGGCACAAAAGAGTTGTTGCTGGTGATGACACCAGGATAAAGGCAAGCCAAGAGAAAGACTGTAGATGTCCAGACTACGAGCTGTCATTTCAACCCTCTGTCCGCCTGCCAAACGTTTTGACGCAAATGAAAACTGGATGATTTGGGATGAGTGTTTTAAAAAAAAAAAATAAAAAAATTAGAGAAGGTAGAGAGAGAGATGTTAGTCTGTGGCCTTTTAAGATAATAATTTCATCCTCTTAAGCTTTTCCCTTTATTGAGTTTGATTTGTCCAACCAGTCTTTGAACACTGTTAAAGTGGACAGCTGAAGCTGAATGATGAAATTTTGCTTTTCAGCAAACGCCAACAAAAAGCCTTTTCATGAGGTTGAACGCCAGCAGACTTGGCAGGTGTGTGAAGGAAGTTTGTTTTCTTAGCTTGTGCTCAGCACTGCGGAATAATAAAGCCTGATATTTGCAATAAAGTAAAGCTAACTCTTGTCATCCAGCAGTAATACGGTCACTCGTTAGGTAGAAGTTTAGAAAAATATGTTGAGATAAAGCTCTGATGTCTCTGTTTGTCTCTGTTTGTGAACTGGTGTCATTGCTCTGTTGCACAATGTTAGCTGTTACTTCTCAGGTGGCGGGTATGAAGTTGGGTCCCCTCATTGTGACAGTCAGCACTGTAATAGGTTCCATGTCCTGATATTTTTGTGTTTGTCTTTTATGCCGTTGCAGTTATCAGTCCTCCTCCGGTAGCAAGATCTGTTTCATACAGTGCAAGCCCTTCATCTCTGGAGCAACCCAGCAGTGGGAATATGAGTCCTGCTTGCAAAGTTTCTTCTGCCCTTGACCCAAACCTAGGTAATGAAGAGAGAGACTTGCTTTTGGACTTCTGTCAGTGTTATCAGTGGTTGCAGTATATGGTGACCATTGCCTTCACTCTGCAATAGCGACCTTGAGGTGTTATTGCTAAAGGACATACACACACATTTTTTTTTTCTCCACTATGATAATGTTTAACTAGCAGAAATTACAACTGTATTTGAAAAAAAAAACACTTGGTGTGTTTAAATTCAGTTAAAATGAAGAAAGGTCTGCTGGTATTAGAGGTTGTTGAAAAACACTTTACTTGGAGTACATATCTTACAAGCCATGAAGAAGCGTTTAGTTTAAATAAAGACAGAGTAGAAGGTGACATTGTGTTTATATTTTTAATTTTTCAAGATACTGAGCAATATTATTTGAGCAATAAAGAGAAGCACAAACACACCAGCCAGGTTAAATTTAAAACCTGAATGAGGTCAGGTTAAAACCAAAAAAGTGTGGGGGGAAAAAAGTTGTTGAATGCATAAATTCTCCTAATAAATCCTTTTTTAAACACCTCAGAATTAATGAGCCTGTCAAGAGAGTTTGTAGGTCAGAGAGATGATCATGAGCTCCTGTAAAGTAAGTCCTCAAGGAAGCAGAAAGAGCTAAATGAATTCTTGGCCTCAGTGTTCACTATAGAGGAACTTTTAAGGTGGCTCCTAAACTGCAGCTTTCTTTGAGACAAGTTGGGAAGTGGTCTTAAAAGTGGGAATGAGTAGATTTTTTTTTTTTAATTACACGTCAGCGAAATGAGTAGTAAGTAGTCATTATAAGAATTATATTTTTTGAGAGTGTGAAAAGAAATATGGAATTGACAAACTAATTTTTAAGTTGTGCAGCTGAGCTGTCATTGAAATTGCCCTCCACGCTACAGAATTGAAACACACAGATGCAAAACTAGTTTTTAAAGGATTTCTAAGAGAATTCAGGAAACTGTCAATTTTAAGTCTCCTAGTTCAGACAATTAGAAGAAACAATAATAAACTGATTAAGAATGGAATGAATAAATGTCTGAGTAATGGGATGTGGAAATTCAGTGTGCCTTTTCTGGAACTCATGAACTGTACATATCTGTGAAGGAAGTGATGAGCATTTAGAAAGAAAGAGTTTTGTGTACCTGGATTTCCAGAAGCTTTTGATGAACTGCTTCCAAAAAATTATGTTTTAAGATGAGAAATTAATCCCTTGGAAAATAAGAAGGAAAGTCCATTCATGTATTAATAACTGTTTTAAAAACTGAGAAATAAAAAATAGGAATAAACTGTTTCCACAATGAAGAGAGGTTAACAGTAAAATTGCATTGGTAAGAAAACAATTGTACTGCTTGAAAGTCTGAAAAGGGGAATGAAGAGTTTGATTCTCATATGTGTAGAGTGTTATAACTCTGGAAAAACAATCTCTACAATATATGTAAAATAGTGGGCATAGTGGGCCCTAAACCACCTGGTCGTTTCAGAAAGATCTTAAGCTATTGTGGGATTTTCCTTTGGGAAAAAAAAAAACAACAACAACAAAAACTCCAAACAAAACCAAATCAGCTTAATCTCACTGCTAAGTGCTGGTCACAAAGGCAAATTTCTGCATCCTGGCTCTGGCAATGACCAGTAGTAGATCTTTAGGGAAAGAACACACAAACAAGGTAACCATGGAGTAGTATTCCTGTTGGTATGCTTTCCTAGTATTTGGCAGTTTGCTGCTTGGATAAATCCTGAGCTAGCAGCTGGCTCTGTCAGTACTATTGTACCCACTAGCCCTTGCTGGACTTTTCTTTCATGAATTTATTTGACTATTGCTTTTGCTATATTACATGTTAGTCTGCAGTTAGTAGAGCAGTTAATAATTAACATGATATATTTTGAATTGGAAACTTCATGTGCATTTTCTAAGTCAAATATGTATGAAGTGCTGCTTGGTTTACAAAAAGGATGAAAGAAATCTTTAATAGATTCCAGTGAATTCCAAAACAAGATTTCATATTGTCCAAAAGTATGCACTATAATTTGTTTATTGGGCACTAACTTTCCAAGACAGCAGTAGAGGTTCACTGCAGAGGACGCTGAAGTAAAAAGAGAAGCAAATAGTTTCACTGTGAATTTACAGAGGTTAAGAGAAGGAGAGGTATATTCATCCTGCTTCATGCTAATATCCCAGCACAAAGACAAATTGCAGCAGTGATAAGTGTTGTTCAGATTGCATTTCTTTGTCTTTCTCCCCTTCTATAGGGATTAAAAAAAAATATCCCTTAAACTTGGCATACAATTAAAGAATATAGCAGAAGTGCTAGACTTCACAATGCTAGTCTGTGACAGTTTGGTTGCTCTAATTTGTCCTGGTTTTGTTTTATAGGGGAAAAAAGGAAAAATAATGAACCCTATTCTCTGGAGGATTCAAAAAGACCAAGGGTTGTAGGAGATATTCCTATTGAGTTAATCAATGAAGTAATGTCAACAATTACAGATCCTGCAGCAATGCTTGGGCCAGAGGTGAGAAATATATAGACCTGGTCTGTTTGCAAATGGTCTGTGTTCAATAAATGTTTCACATGGCTGGAGTATGATAAGCTAAGTGTCTACGAAACTTACCATGCTGTCAATAAGAAAAATAAAGACTTTCGAAGAGTATGATTAGATGAGCAAAAAATATTGATTAAATGCATCATTAGCTTGAAGAATAGTTCCACAATTTTTTAATGCATTGTGTACCATTTGCAAAAAAACTTGAAAACTAGTGATAGTAAAAAAGTAAATTGCAGCTTATTTTACAGGATACTTTTGTTACATAACAATTCCAGAGTATGCTTTTTATTGTTTGTCATGGATGTAGGTCATAAGACAAGGTAAATGGGGTTCAAATATTGCAGCAGAATGAAAGATCTAAAGTTAAAACCTCTATGTAGTGCAGAAGGGCTGATCTAAACAGTTATTTGCTCTGTCTTCCACAGTTGCTCTTTTTTACTGCTGCAAAAGAAAAACAAACAGAACTGCAGAATTGTGCCATGTACAGAATTGCACACTATTTTTTTTTTTCTTTTTTTTTTTTGGCTGGCTTTTCCTCCTTCTGTTCCCTTCGCCAGGCTATGTTTTGCCAGCAGCTCTTGTTTGCCAAGGTTTAGCTAGAGACTGCTGAAGATTTGGAACCACCTACATTTGTTACTCAAGCAGTATACTGTGACTGATGGCTCTGCATATTAGAAATGCCGTGCCAGTCTGGCTGTTGGGGCTGGCAGTGACTAGAAACACAGCAGCCAAACTTTACTCTAAAAAGTAAACAGTATGTGCATGCAGAGATATTTTGGCATTGTAAAATGATCTTGCAAAAAAAAAAAAAGTTAAATAAGTTGTCTGTATTAATTTCATCTCCATTGAAATATATGGATGCAATTGCTAGATGTGTAACAGCAAGATCAATAGGAATTCAAATATTCTCTTTTGGCTCTTACGATAGTGGCATAGATTGTGTTAAGCACTACTAAAATTAAAAACTATGATTTCGCCTGCATTGCCATTAAAATATGTGATTTGTAGTATGTGTAGGTGAATCCACTGCTTTTGTCCAACTGGCTAGACTAAAGAATATATGAAGACTTAGTGGCATAAGCTTTAACCGGATGCATGCTGTCCCTTGAGAGATTTTGGAACTTGGTGAGCCATAACCATAGCTGTTGTTACCTAATCTTTACCAAGAGAAGTTTGAATAAGCCTTTGTAGACTTAGTGTAGACTTATATCCAGTTCATTTGATGTGTAATTCCTGCTAAGAAAAGGTAATCACAGAGTCGGAGAATAGTTGGGATTGCAAGGGACCTTTAAAGGTCATCTAGTCCAATCACTGGCAACTCTGTTTTTGTAAAAAGATGGCTTGGAACAAAGATCAAGTTTAATTTGTTTGTTTGTTAAGGCTGTCCTGTCAGACGATGTGGAATCTCCAAAATGTGATTTTGTTCCTCTTTTGTGCGGTACAGACCAACTTCCTCTCGGCACACTCGGCCCGGGACGAGGCGGCAAGGCTGGAGGAGCGCAGAGGGGTGATTGAATTCCACGTGGTCGGCAACTCCCTGAACCAGAAGCCCAACAAAAAGATTATGATGTGGCTGGTTGGTTTGCAGAACGTGTTCTCCCATCAGCTTCCTCGAATGCCAAAGGAGTACATCACGCGCTTGGTCTTTGATCCGTGAGTGCTGCTGGAGAGGGGTTTGGCAAGTGAGACTAAGAGAGCTTGGTGCTGGTTGCAGACAGTGGTGTAGGAAGGGACCAGCTGAGGTGGCATGGAGGGCAGCTCTGCCCATGATGCCCTTTTGACATCTTTTCAAGCCCCTGTAACTCCTGCCCAATGTGATTGGATTGTATCTAAATACCATCTCAGTGGCTGTGTAAATGACAAGTGGCTTCTTGTTGTGGAATGTGGGCCTGTGGGGAAGACTCCTACCTATCTTGTGCTTTCCAATATTAGAATTGAAAGAAAGTAATTATGGTGCTTTTTAGTGGTTTCCAGGCCCCTGCTAACTTGTAGGCTGCTCTGTCCTCTGTTCTGCGATCGTGAAGAAAGCAGCATTTAAGTCAGCATGGGAGAAATCACTCCTCACCCAAGCACATTGTTTTTTTCTTTATCAGTGCAAGTTTCCTTGCTTTATTAGTGCAAGTCTTGCTTTTGGTACGACTCTACACTGCATGTGCTTGAAAAGAGACACACTGACTGTAGCAACATCCAGAGGTTGCACATGGTCCTTCACCTAACCTAGTGTCCTGACTGAGTTGCTCCTCTGCTGTTCAAGCAGAGAGGGAGGTTCTCCTCAGAAGTGTTCACTTTTCCACTGTTGTCTTTCCTGTAGAGCCTGCTTCCTCCCAACCAGTATGTTCTCCCAGAATCTTTGCCTCTGAACGATCCATGCCCAATGGTAGCCTAGGAGTTTGCTGTACTGGCCGCAGCACTTCACAGGGGAGGATGCCTATGGGCTCGTTGTTGTGTGTCAACAGAGACCTTGAGGAGCTCTGGCTGAACTTGATCACAGCCAACTACCCAGTCTGGTTTGTGGAATAGCCTTTCTCCACCACTGGTGATATCAGCTTTTGTCTTTGTGCTCGATATTATAGCTGCGGCAGTTCTGAAAACATATATGGAATAATTTCCTCTGCTTTTATGCTCACTAGCATTCACTCAGCAATACTCTCTCAGTGCCAGTAAACACTGCTGCTGCTGTGTCTGTGCCTGAAGCACAAACAGCACAGCGCTAGGGACTGTTGGACAGGACTTTGTTCTCCAGGCACAGGAGACTGATCCTGAGGCCTTCTAGGTTCTTCAGAGGCGAACAGCACTGTTCTTGTGAGGGCTACCACCAGTCCAGACTCTTTTACGTCTCCTGTGTTGGGGTAAGCACTGCTCAGTTGAGAGAGAGAGGCAGAACCAAGATCTTGTCTGAGTTTAGGAGCCTTAGCATCACTGTGATCTCAAGCAGAGGCTACTGGTTGAAGAAGCCAGGTTTCCTCATAACTGAACATCAAAGCAAAATTTTGAAGTAGTGATTTGAGCCATGACCTTCTCCTGGAGCTTTAGATTGGGTATTAGGAAAAATTTCTTCACTGGAAGGGTTGTCAAGCACTGGAACAGGCTGCCTGGGGAGGTCGTGGAGTCACCATCCCTGGAGATATTTAAAAGACATGTAGATGTGGAGCTTAAGGACTTGGTTTAGTGGTTGGACTTGGCAGTGTTAGATTAATGGTTGGACTTGATGATCTTCATAGAATCATAGAATGGTTAGGGTTGGAAGGGACCTTCAAAGGTCATCTAGTCCAACCCCCCAGGAAGGAGCAGGGACATCCCCGACTAGATCAGGTTGCTCAGAGCCTCATCCAACCTGGCCTTGAACGTTTCCGGGGATGGGGCATCCACCAACTTTCTGGGCAACCCTGTTCCAGTGTTCTACTGTCATTGTAAAAATTTTTTTCCTAATATCTAATCTAAATCTGCCTCCCTCTAATTTAAACCCATTACCCCTTGTCCTATCACAACAGGCCCTGCTGAACAGCCTCTCCCCATCTTTCTTGTAGGCCCCCTTTACGTACTGGAAGACCACTATCAGGTCTCCCTGGAGCTTCCTCTTCTCCAGGCTGAACAGCCCCAACTCTCTCAACCTGTCCTCATAGGAAAGGTGCTCCAGCCCTCTTATCATCTTTGTGGCCCTCCTCTGGACCTTCTCCAGCTGGTCCATGTCCTTCTTATATTGGGGGCTCCAGAACTGGATACAGTACTCCAGGTGGGGTCTCACCAGGGCACAGTAGAGGGGGAGAATCACCTCCCTCGACCTGCTGGCTACGCTCCTCTTGATGCAGCCCAGGATACGGTTGGCCTTCTGGGCCGCAAGGGCGCATTGCCGGCTCATGTTGAGCCTCTCATCCACCATCACTCCCAAGTCCTTTACCTCAGGGCTGCTCTCAATCCATTCTCCGCCCAGTCTGTATTTGTGCCTGGGATTGCCACAACCCAGGTGCAGGACCTTGCACTTGGCCTGGTTGAACTTCATGAGGTTGGCATGGGCCCACCTCTCCAGCCTGTCCAGGTCCCTCTGGATGGCATCCCTCCCTTCCAGCGTGTCGACGGCACCACACAGCTTGGTGTCATCGGTGAACTTGCTGAGGGTGCACACTATCCCACTGTCCATGTCGCTGACAAAGATGTTGAACAGGGCCGGGCCCAACACGGACCCCTGAGGGATGCCACTCATCACCAGTCTCCGCTTGAACACTGAGCCGTTGACCACCACTCTCTGAGTGCGGCCATCCAGCCAATTCCTTATCCACCGAGTGGTCCGTCCATCAAAGCCATGCCTCTCTAGTTTAGAGAGAAGGATGTCGTGTGGGACAGTGTCAAAAGCTTTGCACAAGTCCAGGTAGATGATATCCGTTGCTCGTCCCTTGTCCACTGATGCCATCACCCCGTCATAGAAGGCCACCAAATTGGTCAGGCACAATCTGCCCTTGGTGAAGCCATGCTGGCTGTCACCAACCACCTCCTTGCTCTCCATGTGCCTTAGCATGGTTTCCAGGAGAATCTGCTCCGTGACCTTGCCAGGCACAGAGGTGAGGCTGACCAGCCTGTAGTTGCCTGGGTCTTCCATGTTCCCCTGTTTAAAAATGGGGATTATGTTTCCTCTCTTCCAGTCATCGGGGACCTCACCAGACGGCCACGACTTCTCAAATACGATGGCCAGTGGGTTGGCAACTTCATCCGCCAGTTCCCTGAGGACCTGCGGATAGATCTCGTCTTTCCTAATCTAAATGACTCTATGATTCTATGTTTTTCTAGGTCCTCCCTTATTGGGAAAGACTCTTCTAGTAGGCTGAGAGGAACTGCTGGTAGTTTAAGTGATCTTCAGTATAGATAACTGTCTGGAGAGCAGCTTGTGCTTTAGAAAGAGCTATGGATAGTTCTACAGCAAGAAAATGCTCTTCTTTACGTGCCTGTGGCAGACAGTTGACCCAAAAGAAGTGGAGCACATTGCCTGGACAGCTTGGAGGACCCCAGCATCTGGTGTAAATCTCCATAAACACACACTGGGGACCTTTGCTGAGTAGTGGGTACACACAAACCTACATCAAATAGGAGATACTTGAGTCCAACAGTTGTCTTCCCAAATTTCTTTCACCTACTGCCTTGCTTACTATTGCCTTTAATGTTCTTATTTCTGAAGTGCCCATCCTTACTGAATCTTGTTGCTTAAACAACTCAAACATGAGGAAAAAAAATTAAAAGCTCAAGGTACTACATTGCTGCTGTCATTCCACAAATAAAAAGCACCAAAATAAGTACAGGAAAAAGAGGAATATATAAAATGTATAAAATCTCCTTCAACAGTGGCACATAAAATATAACTGCTCTTCAGATTACCTTTTTTTTTGGAAGGGGCTCACTTTTGGCACTAATCTGTCCCCCGCAAAAAGAAAAAAAAAGCTGTCTTCCATAAATTTACTGTATTGTTTATACAGTTTATGTGATGATACTGTGTATTGAATAAGCTAGAGAACAGGTGCAGTGTAAATCTTTCCAGACCTTGAGGATGACACTGAAATTCTTAATGCTTGACACAAGTGTTCAGATTGCACCTTGTTATATCTTTGCCAGCAGTCAATATAAATGCAACAGAAATGGATATTTATTCCATTCTTGATTCAACTGAACATGAAATATCATTTCTTGCTTCATCAGCTGCATTTGAAACTGATAGCATAGCTATAGAGAGTGCATGCAAGGAAACAGGAATCCCTTAGAAAGGACTTACTGTCCTGTAACTCCATTAATTTCTAATTTAGTAAGGGTAAAATCATCCTGAGAACTGTGCAATGGCATAACTTTCAGCAATAGAAGCAATGAAAGCAATACAACTCTTATTTATTGTGCATTATCCTAGTATCTAGGAGTACTGGCAAGGCCCAGACCTTGCTGCATGAATGATGAATTTTATGGTAAATTGAAAGCATGATGTTAAAATAGCAACTCTTCTGTAGGTACAAGCAGCTGACTTAACAGAGGCATATTCAATTGCATTAGCATCATGGAAAGAACTGAATCAAGTTTCTGAAAAAGGAGGGTAATAGCACATTATGTACTATGTACATGAATTAAAGTGGCTGTTATTTTTGTCTACTCAGGAAACACAAGACCCTTTCATTAATAAAAGATGGTCGTGTTATCGGTGGTATCTGCTTCCGGATGTTCCCCTCCCAGGGATTTACGGAGATTGTTTTCTGTGCTGTGACTTCCAATGAGCAAGTCAAGGTAAAAATAATTCTCTACGGGAGTTCATTAAATGTATTTGAGTTCCGTTTGCCACTGCATATGCTTGTAATTTTATTAGTCACATTGAATATATTGCAGAGTTTCTGAACAGAGTTTGAAAGATAGACTGATTCAGAATATGCTACACAAAAGCTAAAGCGCAGATTTAGAATCATCAGCATAATAGCAGGGTTACTTCTAATAATAATAATTAAAAAATCTTCCTCAACACAAAAATAGTGGTTAGTTGTCTCCCATTCTTGGACTATTCACTTCTCTGTCGCCAGCAATAGTAGCGTAACACCTCATGGTTGACTGAAATAAGTATTGCTTGTGTGGGACAGTAATTTGTGTTCAATCACATTGTGATGTTACATGATTTGAATGAAAATGAGATCTATCCAAAATTTAGGTATAGTTTTGCATCTCAGAATAAGCACATACGCTATTCTATAAGCTCTTCTTGGAGTTTATTTGACAAAGTATTCTCAGAGTGTTGAGAATTAGATGCTCTATTGAGAGAATGTAGAGCACTATGAATACAGGAGATTTCTCCCGCTTTCCAGGGACTATGGTTAGATCTAACTGTAACCATTTCATTCAGGATTTTGCCTTTAGATGGTGCTGTAGCTTTATATTTTTCAGTTGAATCTGTTAGAGCAGAGATGTGGATTAATTTAGAGTTTGTAGCCATTGAACATGTAGAAATTGTGTGCCTTACTTTGAAGGGAAGATCTCTGAGTGTGGAAGGGTAACACAGTGGCACACAAAGCCTGTGAGAATTTTTAGTACTTGGGTTACATTTGATTTTATTCAACTCTAGGGTTAGAGAGCAGTAGCCTGTCATAAAAGTATCCAAGTGTTTTAGCAAATGTGAACAATAACAGACCATGCTTTAGGTATGTCTGATCTAAGCTTGGATAATTCATAAGGGGTGCTTCCATTCTACTGAAACAACCAACTGCACTACACAAGTTAAGCTGCCAAAAGTGTGTTGTGATTCTCTAGGAATAACCTTTCAGAATAGAAGCATGGATTCATAGAAGAGTCTGGGTTGGAAGGGTCCTTCAAAGGTCATCTAGTCCAACCCCCCTGCAAGGAGCAGGGACATCTCCAACCAGATTAGATTGCTCAGAGCCCCGTCCAACCTGGCCTTGAATGTTTCCAGGGATAGGCATCAACCACCTCTCTGGGCAACCTGTGCCAGTGTTCCACCACCCTCATTGTAAAAAGTTTCTTCCTTATATCCAGCCTGAATATTGGCCTTGTTGAACTTCATGAGGTTTGCATGGGCCCACCTCTCCAGCCTGTCAAGGGCCCTCTGGATGGCATCCCTTCTCTCCAGCGTGTCAACCACACCACACAGCTTGGTGTTGTCAGCAAACTTACAGAGGGTGCGCTCAATCCCACTGTCCATGTTGCCAACAAAGATGTTAAACAGTTAATAGAGCAAATAAATCTAACTCCTCACAGAGTTTCCCTAGGAGGCATATGCACACATAATACACAATTTCTGCTCTTACTCTCTGGGTGCCTTGCCGTATATGAAGATCCATTCACTTTCTGAAAATTTGCCTTCCCACATTCTTATACTTACCTGCAGGTAACTGAGAAAAACTAAATGTTCACATATGACTAAACTGCCTACTGTTGGGAGAAATGAATTCCTATTTTAATTCAATTTGAGGCTGGAGTAAGAAATATGGGTACTGTTTTCCTTTATATGTGATATTTAAAAGTTGTGTTGTTTTTGAGATAGTTTGATCCTAAGTTACAAAAACTATTTTAAATATTACTGTACATGGCTTAGTTTCCTTTTAGGACTGTTATACTTTGGCAAGTGTTTCTGTGAATGAATAAATCCTTTGAAGATTATAAAAATAACAGGTCAGCAGAAAATGTTTGAAGTAATTGTCATCACAATTGTTGGAATTTCTTTGAGACACAAAGCTGACATTCTTGTCAGAGATGAGATGCTTCAGAATTACTGGAATGAATTGCAGTGTTTCAGGTGTAAATAAAATGTCAGTCTCCCATAGGCTGTTCCTTTTGCCCTGCTGATGAGAAGGGAAGTGAGGAACTGGGCTAGCTCAGGTACTGCTAGCTTGCATTTAAGGAAAATGTTTTTCATTCAAATTTTTGTTTCAGGGCTTTCATCCTCTTCAAAGAATTTGAGAACTCAAATTTGCAATTAGAAAGTCTCTTTATTATCTTGAGCACCTCTGAGTTCTAAGGAATGCTGTGCCACATAACGTGTCGGCAGTTGTCAAACTACTTCTTTGTATTTGATACCATGCATGATGTGTGCCACTTTAACGAGTGAACATACAGCTTTAAAGCTTCCTCAAATTCAGAAGTACTTATTTTTACACATATGAGGTCTTAATTTCAAATATAAGGTCGAATACAGATACTCCAAACACTAGCTGGAAAGGAAGGACTAATGCACAAATTTTGTACCCAGATTGCCAGGGTTTTAAAGAAAATGTATCACTACTAAATTTTTTGTATTGAACTTCAACAATAACCTAATGTGCTTTCATCTGGCTGTTTTCATGTTTGAGGCTATTAAATTGTGAATTAAATCAGAACTATATATTTTCTAATTTATTTTTCTGGCTTATGTACATAAGTAAAAATGTCCTCAGTTTTCAAGAACAGAGTACCCAGAAACATTCCATGTATATTTCTCTAAGTGTCCAGTTACTCTCTGTGATGTTAAAATTGGAACATATGCAGGAACAACACATTATTATGGGCTTTCCTGTCTATTTTACGTGTACTCCTCTTACAGCAGAACGGGAAGACTATAGCAGCTTACTTGGAATTGTGAATAAATGGTACCTTTTGTTTACTTTGGGGTTGAGTGAAAATGGAAATTATTCCTATGTGCAGTCAGAAGGCACAGGTTTTTATTTCGTGGCAGACTCAATAACTTTCCACTGCTTATTATTGTAGTAATGGTTTCATTGTTCCCTTTTGTGCCTTATGATAAGTTCAGATTATAAATCCTTTGAAGCACAGGCTGTTGCTGCTACAGGTGCACAGAACACAGTAAAGCAGAGATCTTGTCCCAGAATGGGTTCCTCTAGAAGGAGTCACTTTGGTATTCCTACTGCTTTGCAATTTTTAAGTGATAAGGCTAATTATTATTACAATATATGTGAATATGGTGAAATATGTGACTGTTAATAGTTGATGCATAACCTAAAAAAAAAAAAAAAAAAAAAAAAAAAAAAAAAAAAAAAAAAAAAAAAAAAAAAAAAAAAAAAAAAAAAAGACATGTGTACCTTGCATTACAACTTTCAGGACAATGTACCTCTTTAGAACCATGCCTTACCCCTAGAGACAATCTAGGTTTTGGTCTCTTTTAGGTTAAAAGTGAATCAGATGCTAGAAGCTGTGATATTTTGTGTTTTCTGTTGGGTCACAAAGATACCGTTACAAGGCTGAAAACACTTTGCTCTTGAGTACACCCTTACTAAATTACTAATAAGAAAATCTTTAAAATGGGATCTAGGGGAAAGACTGCATTTTGGAAAACAGTCAGTAGTAACGATCATTCCACAGTTTCTAATATGCACATTCCCCAAAGGCTTTGTAATGGCTTTTTCCTTGTACATTTCACACAGGGTTATGGGACTCATCTAATGAATCATCTGAAGGAATACCATATCAAACACAACATTCTCAACTTTCTCACATATGCTGATGAGTATGCTATCGGCTACTTCAAAAAACAGGTAAGTTAATGTAAGAAAGTACTTGCTGCAAGAAGTTAACATCTAGCATTGATGAACTAAACAAGTAGACATGACAAAGTACGTGGATAAAATGCATAGTGCAGTTTTATTTGTATATTTTTTTTATCTGCAAAATGTGCTCTGTGTTCATCTTGTGTAATGACATTGGCTTATAATGCATTATATTTTGATGAAATCATCTGAATATAGGTATATGGTATATCCTGTAATTTGTCAAGTCTGAAGAAACAGTTGAATATGGATTGGCTGCTTCTTCATTCGTTCAGTTCCTTCACTGATTCTGTTAGAAGTCTAAAAAAGGACCAGACATACCTACAGCAGACAAGAGCTTACCTGACCTGTGCTCACAGCTCCTCGTGATTTGAAGCATGAGGTTCAAGTTCAGGAAAGATTGCGATGTCTAATCTGTCAAATAGATTTGATAGATTAAACCGGTGTCAACTATCTAGTCAGACAATAGAATGAAGATAGAGTCAGACTGTTCTCAGAGATGTATAGCAATAGGACTTGGCAACGGACACAAATTGGATTGTGGGAAACTGCAACTAGGTAGAAAGAATTTTTATTTTTTTTTCTTCCTGTCCTAAGAGTGGTTAAATACTGGAAAATGTTGCCCAGAGAGCTTGTGGAACCTCTGTCCTTGGCAGTCTTTAAGACTGGACATGACCTTGGGCAACAAGATCTGATGAGAACCTCGTCTGAGCAAGCACAGGGCTAGATGACCTCCTTAGGTCTCTTCCAACCTCAGCTGTTCTGTGATTCTGTATATAAAGCAGATAGAATTTGCTCTTCACACATTCAAAATGAGTAAAAGCTGGGCTTGTGACCCTGCTATCAGATCTGTGCAGACAGACTCTTTTCATCTCTGAAATGTCCTTTCCCCAATTTGAAAGTGCTCAGTCTACATGTCATTCTGAAGCCTTTGGTGGTAAATTGTGAGGCAGAAGTCCTGGTTGGGTTCCTGATTTTTACTGAGGTTTCATAGATACCACTGTAATAGAAGAATTAAATGTAACCAAAGTGAGAGTCCTACACTGATTTTTATTGTCTTGGTTAATTCTTTTGTGGGTTTGTTTTCCAAGTAACTTTTGAACTGTATTAAGACTGTAGTATAACTTTGGAACTTTTAATAGGATTTGTTATCTTATTTTTCCACTTGAAATGCAAAAGTAAAAAAAAAAAAAATATTTTTTTTTTCTGGATATAAAATTACTATAATCTCACTGACTTCAACACTTTCCTTGACTATAGGACTGGCATCCTTTAATATTAAAATAGTAAAATTTTGGAAAAATCCAGGAAATTTGTCCACATTAAAAATGTTTTTCTCTATGTCTTTATCTCCCGTCTCCCTTCTCGTCCTGTATATATAAGCAATTAACTATTCTTGTATCAAGTGACTTCAATGTTGTTTGCAACACTATGAACCGTGATCTGTAACTTTCCATTGTATTGTCTGTATTTTAATACTATGATGAATTTGGTTCTAAATCATCATAGCATTTCAGTTAAAACAAACATAAAAGGAAAATGACATCATGACAACTTGAGTTTTTTCCTTTTTCAGGGTTTCTCCAAAGATATTAAAGTACCAAAAGCAAAATACGTTGGCTACATCAAGGATTATGAGGGTGCCACATTAATGGGATGTGAATTAAATCCAAGGATCCCCTACACGGAATTTTCTGTCATAATTAAAAAGCAAAAAGAGGTAAAGGATGAAACAAAATAGTGAATATTATAATCTATCCAGATGTTTAAAAACAATTCAGTCAGTGCCAGGTTAGCTCTCTTCTTTGCTTTGATACTTAAAACATTGGAATGTATACTTTTATGAGTTAGAATACTTCTTTCATTCAAGTTCCAGTGCCATAATTTTGCAGTTAAAGGATTAAATTCTACCTTACTAACTTTACGATAACAGAAGCGTTGAAAAGTACCAATACTTTCAGGAGTATTTCATAGCTAAATTTTGTAATAGATGATAACAAAGCAAAATCCTGTGAGATTGATTTGTAATCCAGTTTTGTCAATTTTTTTTCTTCCCCCCCAAACCCCCGCCCAATGACCATAGCGTTCATTAGAGTGACTTTTGAATGGAATGTTTATATTTCATGTCCTGTATTTTGCTTGAAAGAAAGAGGATTATTTTTTCAAATATCTTGATTTTTTACTTTGTTAAAATGCTTCTTTATGGAACAATCTTCTTCCTTCCAGTAGAACTATTTGGCACATACTCACAGAAAGAAAGACAGTATCTGAGTGCTATACATTTAGTTTACAAGGTTTCTTAACTTCAGTCATTAGGAAAGTTTTCATATGTCCACACAACACAGGTGATTTTTTCCCTTTTGTTTCTTCTTGGTTGGTTTACTCTTCAGATCCCAGTCTGCTACTAGGCATGTCACCTTCCCTTCAGGGATGGGATGTTGTCAGAGTGGACTGATAGTGAATGTGTCTCTTGTATCCTGTTACATCTCAGGCATGCTTAACTGCAGTGATACAGTTCTAGGCCCAAACCATGAACATGTCACTTCCACAAACTTGAGTTAAAGATTTTGGTTCTGGGACCAAAATTAGCATTTGTTATTTTGCATTCTTCACACTCTCATTTGGTGGGATGTTCATATTGTTCCGAAGCACTTGGAGACACTTTACTTGTAGACAAAGTGCCTTGGTCCTCCAGACATTTCATGTCTACCATTATTAGAAAGAAAGCTGTTATTATATATTGATCTATGTTGTGGTAAATAGATGAGAATAAATATATACTCCTTTGGAAATGCTATCTTAGAATTGCCTCTTGGACACTCAAAACACTGTTCAGGTTTTTTATTCTCCTTATTCCAAAGAAATTTAGAAACAGCCCTCAGTCTGCAGCTTTATGAAGAATGTTCACTTGTCTGCTGAAATGAAAAGCAGTGAAGATGATACCTGAACATAAGCAGAATTTTGAATGTTGACAGAAATGGATTATGTAGTGATTTGGTTTGCTGCTGGTATTGGCCAGTACTGGACATCACACTTTTCTGGTCTTGTCATTTTAGAAGTGAAGCTTTTCATGGGATCTAAGCTTTTATTTAAAGAATTAGAGTATAATACTGGAATACTGCATCCAGTTCTGAAGCCCCCAACATAAGAAGGACATGGACTAGTTGGACAAGGTCCTGAGGGCCACGAACATGTTGAGAGGGCTGGAGCACCTTTCCTATGAGCACAGGCTGAGTGAGTTGGGGCTGTTCAGCCTGGAGAAAAGAAGGCTCTGAGGAGACCTTATAGCGGCCTTCCAGTACCTAAAGGGGGCCTACAGGAAAGACAGGGAGAGGCTGTTCAATAAGCCCTGTTGTGAAAGGACAAGGGGTAATGGGTTTTAAAATAGAGGGAGGCAGATTCAGATTACACATTAGAAAAAGTGTTTTACAGTGAGCGTGGTGGAACACTGGAACAGGTTGCCCAGAGAGGTGGTGGATGCCCCATCCCTGGAAACATTCAAGGCCAGGTTGGACGGGGCTCTGAGCAACCTGTTCTGGTTGGAGATGTCCCCGCTCCTTGCAGGGGGTTTAGACTAGATGACCTTTAAAGATCCCTTCCAACCCAAACCATTCTATGATTCAGTGATTCTTTATGCCTATGGCTGCTAAGACCATGTCACCCGACACTAGGTACCAGTCACAGACCACCGTTTGTGAGTTTGCACTGCCCGATTTGTAGCTCATTTACGGTCAATTCTGAAAAATATGAAAAATCCCTTCATGCAAAGCTTTGTGACCTGCTGACTTTTGATTAATCAGTGTTACTGATTGAACAGTTTGTTTTAATCAGGAAGAGCCACTAGTTCCTAAATTGTAAGAAGGGTTTAAGGTGGATTTGACAATTAGTTTGCAAGTATTTTGACATTATGCTGAAATATGGCCATGGTGCTCTTGGGGTATACTGTATTTCTCTTAGCATTTGTAATCTCTATTGAAAGTCTGATTTTTTTTTTTCTTTTCCTCTTCTTTGAGAGAAAATATTATGTGTGGGGGAGTGTGTCCATCTTTATTATTTCCAAAGAAAATAGTCTCTCGAACTGTGGTACATTTGTTTACTCCCAGTTATGAAGTAAACCATTTTGAAAGCGATGTATTCAGGACACGCAAAGCTTAGGGAAGCATCTAGGTGTGTATCAAGAGCAGCAAAGCACATTACTTAGAACTGAGGTAACAAGATTGCAAAGCAAAACAGAATGCACCCCAGAAATGGAAAAGCCTTTCCTGGCATTTACAGGCAAGGTAGAATTTTGGTTCCAAAGAGTGGCGTTGTTCTGACTTCAAGAGAAAATCTTCAGTATCTCTGATATCTAAGCAACTCCTACAGTAATATGGAGACTTCCAAGTGAAAAAGTATTTCTAAATTTTTGGAATATGAACATACACATGCATCGAAATATGTGCATTCAATATGTGCCTTGAAATTTCTGACCAGCTGTGCTGAAGCAGTTCAGAAGCACCAGCTGTTAGAATTAGAGCCAGTTCCCAAACCTGCTTCCAGGAAATTTCCTTCCCTGCCTCTGCTGGTGCCTTCCAAGGAGCTGTGCATCTTGTGGTCAGTACAGCAAGCAGTGACTCTGTTTCTTCCCATTTTGTGCCTAAGTAGGCAGCTGAGAGACTTGGTAGCCTCATCTGCAGAACCAGTGTTCAGCCAGGTAGCTCACCCCTGTTACCAACTTCAGTGGGTCTATAGATTAGGAAGCAAGGGCATTTCTGTTCATCACGGTTTTGCATGTATCCTCTGGGCTACTTTTGAGCAAATAATTTTTTTTTTTTTTTTTTGTTTTGTCTGCTGCTTTATTACAGATCATTAAAAAGCTCATAGAAAGGAAACAAGCTCAGATACGAAAAGTTTATCCTGGTCTTTCTTGCTTCAAGGACGGAGTACGGCAGATTCCTATAGAAAGCATCCCTGGAATTAGTACGTACCAATCTCTTTTAGTGTAGAACAGAAATAGAACAGCCCAAGAAAGGTCCAAGACAAGAAATACTAATGAGGTCACATATTTCTTTTTGATAAAATGTAATTGTTTTGGTCTGCTGATTTGATTTCTATGAAGATTATTGTGTTTCCATTACAATCGCTGTCTTCAAGATTTCCCCAAGGCATCCCAGGCTGATCCTCTTTTATGCACATGTGTGTAATTTTATTTATATGTGATCCCTCTTTGATTTGTGTCACAGCATAGTCAGCAATTTCCTTCTGGCACCGCTGTTATGCACTGCGCTGCTGTACAAGAATGAGTTCTGTGCTAAACATGGACTTACAGGACAAAACAGAATTAGGACATTTAAGTATCATCTTTTTGTGGGATTTTTTTTTCAACTGTGCTTTTCTGCAATTTATTCTCTCTCTCTAGGGAATCAAACTGGATGACTTTGATATAATTATTCTTTACAGAGATTGTGGTAAAATATGTATTGAATTATTGAAAAAAAAATTGATGTTTCATGCAGGAATATTTTTAGAATCTTTTCAGCAGTCTGGAGGAAGAGTCATGTAAGAAATGAATGGGGCTGTAGGCTAGATGGTTATGTTATTTATTAGCAGTAGCTTTTATTAAAACAAATCCATTTTACTGCAACAGTGCTGAAATGGCTTATCTTTTTAGAGTTGCAATAACACAGTTAATGTTTTGACCTACTGTAGTTCCCATGTAATGTCTCATGTTGTTGGTGTACAGGAGAGACTGGCTGGAAACCAAGCGCAAAAGAAAGAGGGTGAGTGCTACGTGAAATAAAATGATGAAGCAGTTTGGAGATTCCTTTGAGAAAAGTCCTTAAACAATGTCATCTGATATTTCCTTCTACCCATTGGAAAATAGATAAATAATCTGCAAGGGATGAGTTCTTAAGTGGGTTTTGGGTCGGGGTTTTTTTTGGGTGGGGGAATGTCACTGGATTTTGGTTATGGTTGGGTTTTTTTTGTTTGTTTGTTTTTTAAAAATTTTATTTCTTCCATAAAATGCTTGAAACTTTGGAGTTGCTTTTTGGTAAGATGCACGTCATAGGAATGACGGTAAGGCATTCAAGCTAATCTTTTTGTATTCATATTTTCTTTCAAGTAAGGAGCCCAAGGATCCAGATCAACTCTACAGCACATTAAAAACCATCCTGCAGCAGGTGAAGGTGAGTGCTAGTTCTAGTTTACCTTCTGTGAAGATTTTTAAATGACTTCCAATATAGAGTTTCCATATTAGATACCTTACTTTTTTCTTTACCAAAGAGCCATCAAAGCGCTTGGCCCTTCATGGAACCTGTGAAGAGAACAGAAGCTCCTGGATATTATGAAGTTATAAGGTTTCCCATGGGTAATGCCATTAACATTTTTTAAGTATAGAGTTTAAAAATCTTTATAGCTGAAAACATAGCAGATAAATTGTAATCTGATTGTTTTATGTATATTACTTGCAGCTGAATAGCTTGCAGCTCTGAAGTGCCAAGAGTATGATGCTGTCATTTGAAATTTATGACTGCTTTGTGACCTTTGTGAAGCATCTATAGTGTACACATGTGAAGTCTTAGTATGCTCTAGAGAGCCCTAGTAAGCTCTTGAAACGGTGCAGTCAGCTAGAAATTTTCGGGACTGAGCTGCTTTATGTGAGTTGTACAAATACGTTCTTGTGTGTGGTAACCACTCATTGCAGATCCTAATGGTATGTTAAAAAAATCTAAAGACAAACTTTCAGGAACACCTGAGCATTTGAGTAGCTTTGAAAAACAGATTTAAACTTTCTAAATCACATAGAGAAACCCTTTCAAAAGTACCAGGGTTTTCTAATTCTTAACAGTTTGCTCTGATTTAAGTTTAGGAAAATGCTTCATGCAACTGATTGTAAGTTAACTTTTCTCTTTGTATTTTGGATTTGCAAAAGTTGTCTGAGGTGCTATTTATTTATTTATTTACTTTTCTTTTTAAGTCATGCATCTATTGTTTATGCAGGATTACTTGCAAAGGGAAGTACACAACTGCTAATGTTTTTCTTTGCTTTTGACTGCTGAGTCCTATCATTTCAGTGATGATTCAGTGCTGTTCTAAACAGATGCTTGTTTTGATTTGTGTTACAGCAGACTGAAAAGTGAATCCTGCTACTCCTTCACTGTTTATGCAATACTCACCTCCATCTTTCTAATTACAGTTTCTGTATGTTTTAATGTTATTAGAGAATGGAATACAAGCTCATGCAGGCTACTATCAGTCGGTTTCTTGGAGAATGAAAGTGTTTGTTCATGTTGCTTTGCACAGGCTCCTAGCCTGTGTGATTTTTTTTTTTTATATTCAACTTACAGTTTCCAAATGGAAAATACAGGTGTACTTTATAAAACAGCAGGTAGCTTCCCGTATCCCTGACACAAATGTATTTTCTAGCAATGAAGAGAAAGAGTGTTGAGACCCTCCTGTGGCAGAGTTTTCTATGGATGTAGGCACCTAAATTTCAGACTTATTGGGAGCTGAATGAGCCTTTGCTCTTGTGAAATATAGTGCACACTACTGAATGGCAAGTTATATATCATCGGAAGAGGTATTTGAGAGCATCCATCACACTTTTCTGTAATAATCCCTTCTTGTCAATTTGGCAGGGTTTTTCCTCTATTTTACCAAGGTCAAATCTCCCTTAAAAAAACAAACAAACAAACCAAACCAAAAATACCCGCAATCGTATTTTTAAATCTGAGGTTTTAATTCCTTTGCATTGGAGGTCTCTGGTCTCTGCTTTCCTTGCAATACCTGCTGGCAGTTGGTCTTCTCCATTTCTGCTGTTTCTATTATGTTTTTGCCAAGTTGCTGCTGAAGCCTGGCTCAAGCATTGCTAAAATAATAGTTGTAAGAGCATCCAGGGTGAGAAAAGCCTAGGCCTCCAGCACACCTCCTACTGCCTCTATTCCTGTCACTACCTCTATTCCTGTACTCACTCCTAAAACATTCGTAATGTAGACAAAATTTTTAAATGCCTGATAAGAATTACTGCAACTGTGTGGAGAACACTGAGATGATTTAAGTACTTTATGGATGACTGATTTTGGTATAAAGGAAAACATTTCTTAACGAAAGTTCTGTAAGTAAAGGTTTTGTGTGATGCATTGAAAGCAGGAGAGGTCTGTTCTCATATGACTCTTAAAAAGGGGATATGTAACTATAAATTTTGAAGATGTAATTAAAATATATGTAGAGCGTGCAACAAATTTAATCTTTTTTTTCAGAGCTGCAAGTGCTGCTTGTAGTATAGACAGATGTCTCTTCTCTGCTGTGTTTGCACAGAAGTGAGGGTTTTAGGTTAACATACATGTTTTGTGATGTTTGAATTCTTTGCTTGTACACTCCTAAGGCCCCCTCCAGCAGAGCTGACAACAGCTTTGCCTCACAGAAAGAGAGTCAGGGACACCTAATATCCACACAAAACTCTGAGAAGTATGAGAACACAAAAGAATGATGCCTTAATCTTTTAAAGAAGAAAAAATAAACTCAACACAAAATCATTCTTACAGTGAAATATTGAGGGGCTCAATTGCTGTTGAAGCTAAAAAAGGAACCGCGCCTCAGATGAAGGCAATTAGGAATTCCAAATCCTAGCTTTGCCAGGTCATGTTAAATGGCAAATCAGTCTAAGGGAATATTGCATACAAAAAGTATTTGAATCAAAGGCTGTTAATCTATTTTTCTCCTGTACAGATCTCAAAACAATGAGTGAGCGACTCAAGAATAGGTACTACGTGTCTAAGAAATTATTCATGGCAGACTTGCAGCGAGTCTTCACAAATTGCAGAGAGTACAACCCCCCCGAGAGTGAATACTACAAATGTGCCAATATACTGGAGAAATTCTTCTATACAAAAATTAAAGAAGCTGGATTAATTGACAAGTGACACTGTCTTTTTTTTTACAACCAAACAGTGTGCCTACTTTATGGGCAGGGGAAGCCATTATATATGAGTTGTGGGACTTTAAGGTTTCAAGAAACTTCTGTTTAATACTTAGCACTTTTAAAAACCCTCAGTTTTGCAAACATGTATTATACTGAAGTTACAAAAATTATTTTATTAAAATGCTTTATAATGTATTTAATTACAAAAAAAAAAAATTCTTTTGTGTGCCCATTACCGTATGTTCATAATAAGTTTATCAGCTACAGCCTCTGAAACCCCACAAAAATGTGTGGGAAATTGCACATGTTTGGGAATACAAAGAAAATTCCTAGACAACAGATGTTATAGATTACCTAATGCAGTACCTATTTGATAAAGTTTTATTATTTTTTTTCCAGTAAAAAAGAAAAAAGTAAGGGAAAACAGTTTGGGGAGGGTTCTAAAACACTTGTTTCTTTGTAGAATCTTTTTATAAGATATTATTTTTTAAAAGAAACACTCAGCTAGTTGAGAAGCTGTGAGAGAAGAGCTGCCAGTTCTGAAAAAGGACTGACGGCCTGTAATCTTTGATAGATGCAAGTTTTTCTGTTCATTTTGGGTTTTGATAAGTATTTTACCTGCAAATTTTAATCTCATAACCACTATTTAATAAAAAAAAAATCTGGCTAGATGTGTAATGTCATAGTGACTTGGCTTATGCAGGACATAAGTACCCAAAATAATTTCAGCGAATCTGATTTGCATATACTAGAGAATTTTGATTGGCTTGGTAGAGTTAAGGTTTTGATGCACTTCATAATCCACCCTATTTACTACTCTTCACTGATAAATTATGTAGATTATTCAAAAGAGATAAGACTCTTGCACACAAAGAAGTCAATATATGACAG
This sequence comes from Tetrax tetrax, assembly GCA_009806455.1. Taxonomy (NCBI): domain Eukaryota; kingdom Metazoa; phylum Chordata; class Aves; order Otidiformes; family Otididae; genus Tetrax; species Tetrax tetrax. The sequence continues at coordinate 597,371 of WHYT01017771.1, forward strand.
CTTCTAGCTTCCATACCTGGCTCTGTGGTAAACTGGATTTTCTACCAAGCTTTATTATAAATGCTTATGAACTAACTGTGATTATTTAGACCCAGGAACACATTAACATTTTACAGCTCGTGTTAATATGTCTTCAAATTGAGCACTCATATATATATCATATATATATTTTGCTGCTTACACTACGGTTAAGAGGTACACTTAACTTCCTAATGGAGATCAGTACAGGCCAAAAAGTTGTCACTTGACATTTTCTAATTAGAGTTTGTAACTGTAAATTATAATTGCTTTTGTGAAAAACAGATTTAACTTTAATTCTTGGTGGTTTATATTTACAGATGTTACACCGGTGAAATTCAATAGTTATAAGACTGAAAAAACCCTAATCCTGTGTTGTGGCAAAGAATATATTCCTGTAAAATGCCTGTGCAATGTTAAATCACAAGTTGATTCAGCAAGTAGATGTCAGGAACTACCTGGAAGTAGTAAATGTGGTACACAAGGTATTCGAAATGTTAACACTAGACTTGCCATAGTGTTTTGTATGAAATTAGTCTGACCTATATTTGGATCTATAACAAAGGTACAGTGAGTATTATTATTTTTCTTTTGATAGCCAGTACTGGATGCTATAATCCTGTTTTGTAGATTGGGCCTACAGATGCACCTGTTAAGCTTGGTATCCTGTGAAATTCTGTTATTTTCAGAGTAGATTTTCTTACCGTCTTTCAGATTGTCTCTTCTATATTGAAACATTTGTTTTCTAATTTAAGAATTAATATTTTCATAGATACTGTGCAATAAAGTTACAGTAGAATATGTGTTTTTGCAAATGCTTTAACAGCTGATGAACTTTACATTTGTAAAATTAATATATTGTACTGGTACAGAATAGTTTTAAATTATATATGTACAAAACCCTACTTACTTTGGCCTCTTTTTTCATTAATTAGTTCTTGTACTACAAATATATACACTGAAGCAATTTCACAACTGAGCACAATGAATCTCCACAACTGCGTCTTCCAGGTACACTAGAAAATATGCAAAAAAAAGCTGCTGAGTTCACTGGGAGCATGGTGTGCTAAGCTGAGCTGAGAAATCAGTATGGAAAGCTGTGACAATTCCAAGTAGCATTCCCAGCTCCGTACTAAGTGAGCTGCAGTGCTGTTACTTCCATCTCCTCAACCCTCTTTGACTCAGCTGCTCAAAAGTTCCCCTTTTTCAGCTCAAAGCATGCTCATACTGTTTTCTCCTTTTTGTCTGAGAGTTATTTATTCACAAGACATAACAGCAAACTGCAGTCCCTGTTGAACTTGCACTTACCTACTATCACTGTGATGTTACTCAGATGGTGCATTTACTTTGCATGCTATAAACAAACCCTACACTTGTCCAATACCTGACAGCAATTGGAGAGTACAATGAGTTGGTTCGGTTTCTCCCTCCACTCCCCATCCACTAAACATGGTGTGGCACAGGACTACGGCTAAGAGTGTACTCTTCAAAGGGTAGCAAATAACAGTCTTAGCCTGTTTCCTGGACACTCCTAGGAATATCAGTTGAGATTAGGTGAGATGCCTTCCTGGAGGTGTGATAGAACTGCAACAATTCTTCAAGCTTACTTAATCCAAAAAAAAAAAAACCCAAAAAACAAAACCCCAAACCAACAACCCACACTCACCACACATGCCTTGGGCTGCTCTGCTATCCCTTGTTCTTTTTCTCTTCCTGATAAATAGCTGTTAGATTTTTTTTGGCAAAAGAAAAGAGCACCTGCAGTTAAACCCTTCTGCTTAAGTTCCTGTAGTACTAAGGTGTGTCAGAATAAAGATGATAAAGCCCAGGGGTAAAATTTTAGGATACAAATGGAAGGTTAAGTTTCAGTCCCAACATCCAAAGGCTGTGTTATGAACAAATACTTTCAAAAACTCAGTAGCTGCAGCTTTTATTATTACTGTTGAGAGACTAATGTAAGAAGTTGCCAGTAAAACAGTAGGTAACACTATACATTTTTTTTTAGGGAAAGGGAGAGATCTTACACCTATGGAAGAGGGACAAGGCAAGACAGGCAATCTTGCAAGACAAAACAAAGAAGCTGTATTTTTGCACTTTACCATTATTTATTTTGAATGTAGCTTTCCTCTTTGTATTTGTGTATCCATTAATACTACTTAAATGTTTCTCAAGCAAAGAAAAACTGCAGCTGCAGCAGTGCTCTCTCTAGCGTACTGCCTATTGCCAGTTCAGATACAGCAGATCTTCCTCTCATAAAGGCAGTTGGCAAAGCAGGACCAAAATTGTTAAGTCCCATAACAGCAGTTTACTTTACCCTCCACCAAAGCAGAGCACTCTTCACCAACCTTTACAGATAACCAGATAGGAACAAAGCAAAATTCAAGTTGATTCTAACTTGCATTCATAGCAGTACTAATCAACTCTAAATTGCTACTTTTGAGAGCTCCAGCTACATAATCAAGTTACAACTGGCACTCTTGGTTCTAAACAATGTTTATGCCACGTATGATGGGGAAGGAGTACGCTAGCTTACAGTGTGCTTACTGCTGACATTGCTACCCTTGAAGCAAACATGGAAACCCTGCAAAAAGAACACCAAGCAACTTCAAGTACTTTCCAAAAACTAAGACATTTATTATGAACTGCAGTATAAAACAACCATTACATAATAACAATGTTTATACAGATTTTGTTTAGAAAAACCATTTGACTGTAAGTGCCTAAAATTCACCTTTGCCAACCACTGTGAGATCAAGCAGGGTATAAGTCATAAAATTACATTCACCATCTTTTCTATCACATATTTCCACTATAAAAACAGATCCTATCAAAAGAGGTTGAACAGAAACACCTTAGTTATAAAAGTAGCCTTATGTCTTCTATACCATTAAAAACAAGTAACTGGATTAAAAACAAAACCTCTTAGTTTTATATCCTTAAAATTAGATAAATAGAAATAATTGCATATTTGTGTAAGATACTGTGCAACGATAATTTTCTGGATGAATGATTTTCTTTCTTCATGGAGTGAGCATAGTTTTGCTGTCATGACAGGAAATCTCACTGACAACCAACAAATTTCTCCTCATATTTTGACAAAGATGCTTTCTTAAGAGAACGGCATTTAGCATCTTTTTTCTGCTTGAAGATTGGAGAATTTAGAAAATTTATATCTGTAAATGGATCTCCTCTCCTGAGTTTCCTGTTAGGGAAAAAAAAAAAAAAAAAACACAACAAAAAACAGGCAAAATTGAGTTTTGTTCCCCACATCACTCAAAATATTAACTTTCAGCTAGTAAGTTGAGCGTCACATGAACTATTGCATATTACTAAGATCAGACCTCTCTTTGAATGTTTTGTTAAGAACTTTTTTCCAAAATTTAAACAATCCCCTCAAATCTTCCATTGATGGAGTATCATGCACTTCATACTGGAAAGTAAGACACCTACCCTGCAATACTTGGTTCTTTATAGCTCACAGTAAGAGTACAGCTCCGCTTCCGTTTTGGAGATGGTGGTCCTTCTGGGACACCAGTGGCATTCCCAGTGCTGGGGAGCAATGAAGTGGTATTGGTAACATCACAGAGATAACCACGATGAGATGGCTCAGAAGGCTGCCCTGGGAAAAAAATTAGGCACACTTAAGACAATTCAGGCAAGGTAGCTTAAAAGAGAATGCAAATGAACATTATAGATGTGAAGTAACTTTCAGCTATAACTATTATCTTCCTATTTCCACTTGAGAATACATAAGAGGATCAACAAATATTCAGGACTTTAATTTGGAAAAATAAATTAACCTTAAGCAGAGCCAGGCAAAAGTGTGATTTTTGTTATTCTCAATTTATACTCTTGTTCTCCTCTCTTTCCTCAGCTTTAATACATCATTAAACACATCAAAAATACAATATTAATTGTTGACCAGTTTCCTAAATAAAACATATCTTTAATTCCAATTTCTGATGGGGGCGGGGAGGGGAACCGCAGACAGAATTAATCTAATGGGTTTTTTTAAATAACATTAGTCTGTTTGTATTTATATTAAAAAACAAACAAACAAAAAGTATAAATCCCTTCAACAATGTTATCTCTCAAGGAAACAAAAGCAATTACAGAACACTTTCTACACTTACTAATAGACTTGTCACTTGATTTATTGCTCTCAGTCTCTTTTCCATTATGAAGTTTCTGCTCACGCTGTGCCAAACATCTTTTAGACCTTGGCCTTGCATGGACTGGCGATGTATCTTTCTTGTCCACTGAACTCTTCCTTTTTTTCGATTTACTCTTGTAAGGCTCATAGAGGCTGTCATCCGAATCATCACTCGACTCGATGGTATTAGTTTCAGATAAGTCGTCTTTGTCATTCACATCAGTATCTGTGTAATTCACCTTATTTTGTCGAAAAGGTGTAACGTGGACACACTCTTCAAAATGGAAGTCATAAGCATCACTGGAGTCACCCAAGAAATCTAACTTTTCTTTGGAAGCCTCTTTAACCTGTCTTTGTTTTGGTCTTTGTCTGGAAGTATTTTTAGTGCATTCCAGTTTTCCCTTTTGATGCTTCTCTTCCCTTACTTGACAGTCTTCTCTGCTTTCACACTCGCGTTGTTTAAGATCAGAATTATCATTTAAGTTGAACTGTGCAGTTTCAAAGTCTATCTGCCTCAACACCAGCTCTGAACCTACCTTGTTTTCATTCAACTGAGGAATATCTGAATTTATGTTTTCTACAGTACCCTTCTCTAGGCTTTCCTCGAGTGTAATTTCATCCTGTTTAGAAAGCTCTTTTGTTGAATCAGACGCTTCTGAATGGTCCGAGATACCAATGTAAAGTTCATTGTGATTTCTCATCTTTGAATAATGACGCCTGGTGGACACACTTTTTGATAACACATTACTAAATCCATTCTCTCCAGCTGACAAAATATTTTCCAGCTTTGACCCTATGTTGTCCAGATGAACATCAGATGTTTGCCCTTGTAACGGGAGAGAAAAAGTCATATTAAAGCTAAATAGTAACAATATGTTACAGTTTTGTGCAAACTCTGAACCTGTCAAATATTAATACTATTCTTAGAATTTTCTCCACAGATTTGTATAAACTAGTATTTGGCAATCAAGATAAGCTCTGTTAATACAGCTTGCAGACAAAAAACAGTTAAGTGTACTACATTAGGATTTTCCTCTGAACTGTTCTGTCTGGAAAGGTTATGTACAGCTCATTTATTTTCCCAAGTATTTTGCTTTGTTAACAATTGTTGATTTCATAAGTGAAAGTGTAAGACTAAAGATGACTTTACTGTGTTGAATAGTTTGGTAGATAATGAAACTGGATTGCAGGTATATAGAAGACAAAGCATTTTCAAATTCCTCTCCCGTTTTGCTAGGCATCTTCACTCAAAAACTTTACCAGTTAACAACATTAATATCTAACCATTATGATAAAAAGTAGAAAATTACTTGGCAGTTATTTCAAAAGCAGCAATTACATTTTAAACTTACACATTCCTTTTCCTGATTCAGAATACAGCAGTGTCTGATACTTTGCTTTAGTTACCTTTGTCTGGAACTGTTTCGGTTAAGGAAACAGTACAGTCTGATTCTTCACAGATCACTGACATAGAATTAGCCAGCTTGTTTCTGTCACTATCAGCCTCTACCCAGTTTGGTCGATCATCTCCACCAGCACACTGTAGAGGTCCTCTAGAGAAAATACCAAAAGTAGTATTTACTGAGTAACAATATATTTTATAACAGTGAACTACTTCATTACATTGGGTTTCTTCCCTTTTTCCAGTCAGAAAATTAAGCTTACTGTGAAAGAATTTTCAAGTATAAATAGGTATTAATATAAGATACTCACACTGAATGTATTTGTCCTACGACACTGCGAGTATCTTCAACAGCTGAAGAAAGCACTCTCCGATTCTGTCAACAAAATAAATCTTACTGTGACTAAATAGCTGAAACAAGCTTGCACCACATACAAATTTTAGACAACAGCCAAGTTGCCCATGGAAGGGCCAAAGAAGCCCTTGACTCTTTCTTTCTGGCTGGCTAACACAAACTGCTGTGGCACCTCATGTGCTGAGCTGATCCTGCAATTCAGCACATTCATCACCAGCCCAATCATACAGATAGTGGACAGGGAAGGAACTGTGAATATGGTACAGGGAACAAGTCACAAAGGCATAGAAAATCAGGGTGCTCCTACCACCTTGTAGCAGATCCTCAGTCCCACTAACAACCTACTACACCCCTCCCCAGTGTGGACCCATGTAATAGTGGGAACTGTGGGACTAGTTGTACCTTCAAACTAAGGCTCAAGTCTCAAAAACTATGTGCACCTCTGCTGGAAGGAGTAAGGGGAAGAAGTAACATCTTGTCCCTCAAGAGGAAAAGGTACTCACTACATCTGTGGAACACAAATTCTTTGCTGGGCCAAGGAGATCAATTGAGTCCAGTAAATTCTGAGAAACTTTTGAAATGATCTCATTCAAGGCTGATAGTCGATTCTAACGGACAAGAAAAGAACACTGTCACACTCTAATATCAACTACCAATGTATTAACTTCTTATCAGTATTATGAGATAACTCAATCCACAAGATATCTGTGTCACATACCTTTAACTGTTACAAAATATTAAATTCACAGAAGACAGATTTTAATTAATGAAGAAAGAGTGGCCAGAAAAAAAAAAGAAAATAGTTAGTGACCAGATTAGGTGAAAATACGTTAAAAGTTTTCTATATATTGAGTTAATCTTTAATGGAACATTTAGGATCATAAAGATACCAGTGGATTGGTGCAGATCCTGGTGGTCAGCCTCACTAAATCACGAAGTTATTATTAAAAATACCTGCACAAGTCCTCGTGCCTTGTGGAACCTAAGACTTCTTTCCAAGTCAAACATCTGCACCCTCAGATCTTGATATTCTTTACTTAAATAAAGAATGGTAGCCTGTGCATCTCTCAGTTTGAGCTTTTCTTCTTGCAAAGCTTGAGCTAGAGCTCTGTTGTTTTCTTGGATGCTCTTCATCTGCAAGGAGCTGTTGGCTGCAACAGAACAGTATTTCAACTTGGTGTAAAATAAAAAAAAATATGAAAATTATTAAGATATTTAAGCATCTTACTGGCTCTTTTGGACTTCACAGTGGAGATCTGGCTATTTTTACCCAATCTCATCCATTTCTGATTTCTTTTCTCTTTCATTCGTTCTTTTATAGCATCCAGACTGTCTTTGAAAGGCTTTTTCAAATGTCCAGCCATTTTCTACCTTTAGAAATACAAAAGGCAAAGAACTCATTAAGCTGGTGTTGCACAACGTTCCCCAACGCCAAAGGGCACAGAGAAACACGAGTGAAGCTTATAGTATTTTTAAGTTGCATACACACACATAGAAGAGGCTCACGCGTACGAAAAGACACCCAGCTATGGCCCTTTTCAAAACAGTTTTTGCAGCGCGGCTACTGTCAACAGTGCCGATTATCTGAACCGCAAAACGCACGGCGTCCGCGCTGAAAACCGGGCCGAGGCCTCCAAACACCCGCATCGCGGCGGCGCGGCGGCGTGTGCGTATGCGGGCGCCCCCGGCTCCCCTAACACCGAAGGCAGACCCTCCTCGCACACAGCCGCCCGCCCGCCTGCCCACCCCGCGACCAGCCGTACCTCTTCAGAAAGCCGTAGGCGCCCGCCGGGCACCTCCCCACGCACGGGCGGCGGCTGCCCGAGCCCCAGGCAGAAACGGTACCGCTCTCACGCCAAAGCTCCAGCCGCCGTCGGCTCGCCCGCAGCAGACGCCTCTGACTCGGCGTCCTCCTGCTAGCAACAACGGCAACCGCTGCCCGCGAGCGAGGTTTCCAGGGTGGCGGGTGAGGGGGTCGGGCGGGCAGCCGCCGGGCGCCCCGGCGCTCGGCCGGACGGTTGGCACCGCTCCCCGGTGTTCAAAAACAACCGCCGCGCCCTCCCATTGGGTGCGAGCGGCGCGGTGGCGTCACGGCATGGCCGCCGCCGCACGCATCCGGGCCCAGCGCTGAGCCCAGCCCACTCCGGCGGTACCGCAGCTGAGGAGGCGGCGCCTCGGTCGGGGCAGCCGGTTCCGTTCTTGGGTGGCGGCGGCGGCGGGTGTAGCCGCAGGGCTCTGGCTGGAGTCGGGTTCAGGGCCGCCGCGCCCCATGGGCCCCGTTGCGGCCTTTCCCCGCCCCGCCCCACTTCAGCTGCCGTAGTGGAAGGACACAGGGGCGGAACAACGGCTGTGTGTTAAACAGCAAAACGCGAAAACCCATGAGTTTTAGGTATTTTGCTTCCAACAGTCGCAGCAGGCAGCAAGATGAGCCTGTCCCACTCTTCCCGGGCCACGCTTTTTGTGGAGCGCTCCGAGCTCCTGCTGCAACAGCTGGAAATGAAAATACTATAAGGGTTGCTGGGTTAAACCTGTGTTCAAACACTTGTTTTATGAAAGAATCTGTTCCAAAATTCTGGCAGCGACTGGTGCTCCGTAAGGTTTACCTGTGCCCATGAATTTGGGACAAGGCTGGCCTGGCCATCAGGGAAGCCTCCCTGGGGAGCGCAGGGCTTGAGGCCACTGCTCACCTCCCCGCCACCCGATGGGCCTTTTCTTTGATTATGCCACTTTTGTAACAACTGTAACTGATTAGTATATGCTAATATCTATGCACATTGAACGTGGAGTGCTGAACTTTGATTAAACACTGCTTTATGATGGGATAAGAAAAAGAAATCAGCTAAGTGATATTAACAGTAGAATAAAGGATATTCTTGTATCTGAGAAATTAGCATTTCATAGCTACTGCATTTTTTCTTTTCTAACAGCTACTCCTGTCCGCTTGATTTTATTCACAACAGCTTGGATGTGGTGTGGCAAGCTGATTTCAAACTTGAAAAATTCTCATAGATCATGACAGAAATCCTTTCCCACTGCTTGGAAGATTATGTGTTTTTCATTTTCCAGTTCAGAATAGCTGGCTTCATCTGTGTAGTTTTTACAAGAGCGTAAATAAATATCATTTAACTTACTGTCTGACTTCATCAACAGATAATGATGAAGCTGAGGTTGCATTTCCTGTCAGCAAATAAGTTGCCCTGTCAGCACAGTTCCTTTGCAGTGTGACGATCCCCTGTTGAGACATGAGATCATGTCAAAAAGAATCAAAATTTCTGTAAGATTTAACGTGAAAAGCTAGGAGCAAATTAACACATTAGACTCTCTTAGTCAGTAGTGCCACAGAAAATGAGATCAACACAATTTTAGTTTGTCTCTCTTTTTTGCTTCTTTCTGTCTGCTCGCTGAGTCTACCAAACACCTATCAACCCACCCTTCCAGGCCTCAAACCTCCCAAAATCAGGCAAAAAATCCTGTAGGTCAAAAATGTACTGGATGTGAAAAGTCACATACCTGGTAGAAATAGCGGTTTTCTGATATTGTGCGATTAGCCTTGCATTCACTTCCTACAGGCCTCTTGCTGTTTTACAGGCAGTAATTGGGCACATTCCTCCACTCAACAGCAGCTAACAGGCTCATCTGGACCTTTGCATACAGTTCTCTCTAAATATTAGATTAAATTATCCCACTGAACTCAGCTTCTGGGGGGGTGGCTGTTTTCGTTTTTTTTTTTCAGCTAAGTGCCAGCTATTCTAACCAAAACTACTACCTTTCCCCACAAACTTTGTCTCCTTTGAAGCTAGCAGGTGTTTTGCATTTGGCCAAGTAGCAACTGGTAGTTTTCAGCAATGCTGGTAAGGTCTTTTAGCTATTAGTCATTCATTTGCTTAACACAAATACACCGATTGTGATTAAATTAACCTTACTTTGATTGAAAAATCATGCTTTCCTCATTGCTATCTAAGTGCTACTCTTAATTACTTTTTTTTTCCCTGAGTATACCTATATCAAGATTAAAAAAAAATCTCTTCATAATTTTCCTTTCTGTTGTATTTAATGTTATCATCAATTTTGTTACGTCTCTTTCTGCAGCACTTTGGCATTTTTCTGCAGATTATCTTTTGTTTTTATTGTTGAATTTCTGTATCCTGATAATCACAGTTTCACTGTTACCGATGTGTGCTCATTTCTGCATTGTTCTCATCTCAAGACAGTTGAGATAGCAGTATTTTTGTTAGGTTATTTATTTATAATATGGGATTCCTAGTAGTGAATTTTTCTAGCTCAACTGACTCTTTGCAGTAAACAATTTCATATTTTCTTCTATGAAGATTGATGCTGTGATTGATGCCAGAGGTGCTCTAGATTATTAGTTTATTTCTAGCGCGTTTACTCATGTGGCAAAACAGCTGCTGCTGTGACTGGAGTTGGTGAAGTATTAAAATATTTGCTCTCATTTTAGATTTACTGACTTGTATTACAAGAAAATAGTTGCTTCATATAATTACAGCAAACTGCCGGAGTCTGAGCTGTGATTCTGGGAGCATTCTAGATATTTCTCATTAGAGTTTGAGTGTAGTGTGACATGCTGATGTCCAACGCATTCTGTTAGTGATCTATGTAAAGGGCTCAAAGTTAGAAAGTTGTTGTTTTCCCCAACTAAGCAAGCAATCAGAGATGAAATATTCTGTGCAATGCTAATTAGTTACTTTTATTGTTACCAAGATCAAAGTTTTCAAAGAACTTGAGTTTTAACATTTTTAGTGGATGCTTATGAGAGGTATTGATAATCCAGTCCTTGCTGGAAAATATTTAAAAAAAAACTCCTGTTGGTTCCAATAACAGGGTAAATTTGTATGACTCTCTAATGGCAAATAATTAGGTTCATTGTATCTACTTTTTCATTCAGTTTTGGTGATCACCAGAAGGAGACAACTGGGACAGAAGAGCAGCCATGACATGATGACTGATGGCAAGCTTCTGTTGATGCAGGCAGCTGGATAACCTCCAGATACCCAACTTAAATACCCCACCCATCTTTTCAGCTGCCCCATGTCCAGCTCTACATCAGGCAACCCAGATGTTTATGCCATCTGGTTTTAACCATCAGAATAGCTCAGTTAGGTTAGGGTAGTAAGATATGATTCATATCTCATTACCTCTAACAAAGCAAGATACCGGGGTGGAAACTACAATGTATGCAATGCAGTGCATACTGTGAAAACAAAAGGAAAAAGTATATACAATATACCATTATGTGTAAAACCAAATTAATTAATACTGCGAAGTGTTCTCTGTTAGAGTAGGTCCTTAGAAGTGGCTTTTACGCGCTGTCAGTGTTTCCTTCCTTTAGCTGGAGAGTCAGACTGATTAGTGGCACACAGAACTGTCCTGCTTTCTGCTAGGTTTGGAATTGGGGAAGATCATTTACGTTCCTATGGCTTGCTGAGTCAGCTTTGTTCTCATTTCTTGTGATTTGCGGACTCATGCTGCCTCACAGTGCTTTTCTCCTGGGCCGTCAGATGGCTTATTTGTGAGCTGCCTTCAGACTGTTCAGTTGTAATCAGTTTTGAGTAGGACTTGTGTAGCTATCATCAGCTTGGAAGTGTCACATCAGGAGTCTAAGAGTATTTGGTATGTGAGAGCTTTGGGGATTGTCAGATGCTGATGCACCCACTGCTTCCCTGAAAACAGAGAGGGAGCAAACATTTTTTGAAGAAGCTGGTACAGACTTATCTGAGGAAAAAGGTCTTGTACTAACTTGAGCAAGTTTGGCTAAAAATCCTGCAGAAATAATTAAATGATAAGATTTTGACAACCAGACCATTGATATTTGTCCTTCAGCAAGGTCAAAAAGAATTGTGAGTATCATCTAGGTGTCATTATTTTTTAGGTATGTCCTTATCTGCTGTTTCTTTCACGTTTCAGAAAGATTCATCAAATAAGGCCCATAAGCTGCTACAGTTCTAGACCACTTCTATTTTGGAACATGTTATTAGTAGTGTATTCTCTGTTCTTTCTAAGTTATCCATAACCACTTTCTAATTACAATTTTTATATTTTTCTTTCTCAAAAGTCCTTTGTTCTACTTATAGTTAAACCACATATGTAAGAGGAAAACAAGCGTGCATTAATTGAAGCATGAGATGACGTGTTTCATTAAGCTAAAGTTAACAAGCTGCATTAATTGTTTCAGTGTCTTTTTGCTGTACATATATATTCTAAAATGCTTTCAATTATTCATCAGTTTAATATAAGTAAGGAGGTGAAAGATTAATAAGTATCTTGATCCATTAATGAGAGAGATTCCAGAGAGGAATATATATGCAGTGATTATTATATGGGTCAGATACAGCTGTCCCTTCTACTACAGACATAATTTATTGTAAGTACTGTGATATATACTTACCCAAGTTGCCACAAAATCTTTCCTTTCAGTGCCAGCAAAAATCCTGAATCCCAGAAGAGTGCCTTAATCCCATAGCACTATTACAACAATGTAAGTACCAGTTTGAAATCTTGAAACTACATGGATATAATGAGCAAAGGAGGAATCATGAGTCAATAAAGTGTATATCAACCTTTATGTTTTCTCAGTGTTTCCACTAAGCGTGTATCTTAATTTCATTATACCACCTGTCAGTTGACTGGAACCCTGACTTTCTCCAATATGCAGCAGTTACAGAACATGCAGTCAGAAGCAACTTCCTCCTCCTCAAATTTTCTACTCCCAAATCTCATACCAACCTCTACCTCACATTACTGAAGTGAGACTTATCACTGGTTCTGTGTTTCCAGGTAGTTTTAAGTGAGTAAGCTTTTTTAAAAGCTTTACAGTTTTGTTAACTGTTGAATGGAACATTTACTGACAAAACTGTTTTTTTTTTTTCTTTATTGCATTTGTATAAATGTGTCTTTCCACTAACCATTACCCTTTTTTTTTTCCTGATGAATAAATAGCTCAAAGACACACTAGTAGAATAAAGAGACAAAGACAAAAATGTGCTCTCATTGGCATAGTGGATCTTGATGATGATACTGTCTGACATAATGTAAATGTGGATACCACAGCATAATTTAGTGTAGCTTTTTTTTAAATGCTAATACACCTGCCGTAATCTAAAGGTGAATGTTAACCATATAATGAGGTGTGCCGAAACCCTGCGTCCTGATGGAGCAGAGTGCTTCCCACTTAGATACTTCCCCTCTATAGACTCTTAGATACTTCCCCTCTATAGGCACTGTGATGCCAATGGAGAGGGTCTTGGTTTATATAGGCAAGCCTGGGATTAGAATTGATCTCTTTTCTCTTTAAACACAACTATTCTATATGTGCATGCTAAATACAGATATTTATTTGAAGCTTTATAGCAGTAGGTACTTTACAATCCTTACTGGCTCCTTAAAGCCACTGCTAAAACAAGATGAACAACAGAAGACAGAGGAAATGAATAGCAACATTCTGTATACACATTGCCTAGAGCAAACTGGCATTGGACAGGGAAAAAATGTCTAGACAACCAGCTCTGCTTCTAGATCAGAATATTTGGTTAAGGAGGATTTTTATGAATTCTGGAAAAGCACTTTTCCTTCCTCCTGGGGTTGTATGGCTGCAGTCAGCTCTCAGAGGTTTGGGTCATGGGTGAATGACTTTCAAAGAGCTAATAATTAATTGTTCATAGGTAGAAGACATAGATATAGATTGATACTTTGTCCTTTCACAACAAATCCCGCGCAAGCACTTTTTAATGACTTCAGTCTGCCACGGAGAACAGTAGAGAGAAGATAGGATATAATTTATAGCCAAGGATATACAAGGAAGCAAATGTTGTTACCTGGTAGTGGTCAATTTGGTTCTGCTTTGGGCAGAACTTAGGCAGTGCTTTGGGCACTCCAGGTACGCTGCCCACATTAAAACAAGCAGGGTCATTTTATTACTTGAACACGTTGTGGAAAATGTTATGGGTAATACCAGGCAGAAAACAGAGGCAAAAAAACCCCAGTGGTCAGTGTTACAACAAAGCAATACACTCCAACCATCATTCGGTGCCTCTGTTGATAATATATCTCAGCTCATGCTAAGGCTGCTGTTTCTCTGTAAGAAGTGAGAAAGACTAGCATTCATGAGGATCAACAAAAGTAACAACTGTATGGCCAAAATGTCATTATTATGTTTGACATTAAAATGGCTTATAAGGGTTGGGGTAGTTTTGTTTCTATAGCTTAGCCTGCCACTAGTGTTCTGATGCTTATTTGAACAGTTAAAGCAAATCTGTCACCAGCAAAAGCTGTAAGTGACATGGCAGTGGTAAAGAGATAAGGAAAGGCAACTGAACTGCAGTGGATGTTAACTTCAAACTTGACAAGATTTTTGACTGACAGAAAAGCAGAACACTGGCAGAATTCTCCGAGCTCTGTTATCGTTAGACTTTTCTCTACTGCTTGTCTGTATCTTGCTGTCCTTTATCACTCTATTATCTTACTCTGAACTGTATTGTAGTGTCCAGTGTTACAGCTTTTCATTCCCACAATTTCATCTGGTTTTCTGTCCTTTCAGAATACTTTCCCTCAATTTTACTGGAGAAATCAGAATAAAAAGATACCAGTATTAGTATTTTATACTTACATGCAGATACAATAGGTATGGGAAGAACTAGATATTGCATTGAGAAAGAGGAAGCACAGAAGCAGTATGTTGAAAACCACTGTTTTAATGGATGTTCCATGGTTCTTTTAGTTTATTTTGTGCGATTCAAGTATTTCAAAATTTAAGAACATTTGAAAATTGGGATACTGTGACCAAATTTCCTTCAATATTAACTATTTAAATCAGTAGAAGCAGAGCATAGTATTTGGCATGATAAAATCATTGTGAAATGCTGGAATACTACTGAAAAAAAGTAATCAAGCTGTTATGTCACAAATTTTAATGTAATCAATGTGTTCCCAGAAGTTTTTTCACTGTAGTTAAGCCAACAATTTCTGATATAAACAGGTTGGGAGGCGACTTAATAGAAAACTTTAAAATGCTTTAGTACAAAGCAATTTTATAGAAATTTCATGAGGTAAATTAGACTGAAGTAATTGTTTGCCCATAAATAAGCACAAATCTAAACAGAGTTGCTCAAATGACAGTTTTCTGTGCCTATGATGTAGAGAAAATGAAATTGCAGGCACTAAGCCCACTCAACATTCAGTTACCTTCCTACACATCTCTCTTACTATTTTTGTTTTGGAAAGAGTAGATGCAGACTGTCACAGGAGAGTCTGTCTAGGTTCCTGTTATGTATGTTTAGATAAAACTGCTTTATTTTCTGGCTTTCCTAGTTTCATTCCTACAGATACCTATCTCACCTCCATCAGGTATGCTGGCTCCTGCCCCAATCAGAAAAGGTAATAAAAAGACACACACACACACACAGTTTTGGTGTCAGCTTAGGCCAGCTAAGAAATTATAGCTAACTAGGGCCTTTTTTTTTTTTTGTAAAATAGATGTAGAAACACAGAAGTCCTAGAAACAGGAGAAAGGTACTGCTACACATAAAATAGAAGTTCAGTGTGGACATTGTATTTAATCTGATTGCCTGTAGGCTGAACCACCACATCTTACGCAGTTGCCAACCCGTTTTAGTTCTGTTATTTTTATTTAATTTATCAGACTATGCATTATTTAATGGTAAAGAGGCTCACATCTTAGTCTGTGGTCTTCTGTAGTCAACCAGAAAATACTTACTAGTGAGTTAAGTATTCCAAGTCGTGAGGAAATCTGCAGTTGCCATAATCCTTTTGCTAAAGTTGCTATTTTGACATGTCTGCCTTGGTACTGACTTACCATGGCTTCTCTGTTGCCTCATGAAAACTGACTTAGGCTTTTTTTTTTTGTCCCGAAATCTTGCACTGAAGTACAACTTTAATGCAAAATTACCAGCTTACTGCCCAAACATTTCAATTGAGTATTTCTTTCCTTCAGTGCAGCCTTCAGCACAGATTTTACCAGGATCTAAATTTTCTTATTTTCATTTGTATTGTATTCTACCTACCTATTCCCTTCCTTTCTGCTCCCTGATTAAGCTGCTATTTGCTGGACAGTTTACGGTTTGGGGTAAATATTATTTTAATTGTAGAGTGGGTGTCTTCTTATGGACCAGTGGAATTTGGTGTTGCAAGTGTTTGTTAGGGACAGTAACACTAGCACTGATTGTTCTAGATTCCAAGGATTGCTTTTCCCACTAATTGATACTTATGTCCATAAATCATACAGAATCTGTAACTCCAAATGAATAAACTCCAAGAATGCTAAGGACAGAATCCTGGCCTAAATCTGTGGAAAAAAAAAAAAAATAATTTTTCCCCCGGTCTTCAGCAAAGAGAGTAAGTAATCTTTTTTTTTTTTTTTTAA
>WHYT01017771.1:628762-640194 GCA_009806455.1 Tetrax tetrax
TTTTTTTTTTTTTTTTTTTTTTTCCCCTCCCCTCTCCTGCCCCTCTGCCCCCAGGCTGAATTGCAGATTTATAAATAAAATCCCTAATTTAATACATTTTCCAACTGGTATGGCTAGTTTTCTTCCTTTTGTATAAGCTACTTGATTTTATGTACTGTTATTTCTATTCTATTTACTGCTCTTCTCTTTTTCACTCTTCTCCCTGTGGTTTTGTATCATCAGGAAGTTTAACTTCTTACTGAACGCATCTTCATCCAGGTTAAAAGGGAGAGACAGTCAATCAGTCAGTAAATCCCTACTCTCTGAAAACACAGTCAGCACCAGCTGTAGCTCAATTAAACTCAACACTTGAGTAGTTCACAAGAGAACCCACACTTGTATACACACATTAATCAAATAAATCCATTTTCATCTGTAGTTGTATTCCAAATTTTCAGTTAATAGCTTGGATAGTAAAGTGTAGGCTGGAGATACGTGATGGAAGTAGCAGATAATTAAACATTCTCGGCATGATGTTTAATTAAACTTATGGTGTCCTGAAATGTGCACTAAACAAGGTATGCTGAAGAAACCTAAAAATATACAAGTTTTGCATGCTTAAATGTTGCCGAGCACTTCTGCTGAGTAATACAAGCAACTCAGCTGTTCAGAATTGCTTGACGTGTTCCTATTTGAAAATATAGAAAAAAATATTTTTGCTTTTGCTTTTTTTTCCTAGGATAGTGAATGGAACAGCATGTAGAAAGAAGGCTACTTCTGTATATATTCTTAAGTAAGTCAGCTTTAAAAACTTCACAAATAAAATTATATTTGCGCTATTGAGACTAAAGCCCCACAGAATATCTGCTTGCATTTCTTAATTCTATGCATATTAAGAATAATTTCCAAGGAACAATTATTTCTTAATCCATACTTAGGACAACCTGTATGTAACAATATGTGCTTAACTCCACTCATTTCATATTAATGACAATGAAGTGCATGCCCTGATCATGGGACTGTACTATGTGGACATCCCACCCCTACTAAAGAGCACTTCAGCTAAATAAAAATTGTCTGTGGAGAATACAGGCCATGTCAGGCTGTATTCTAGCTTTCTAGTCATCTTAATTAAATCTGTTTCGAGCAGGTTTCAGACAAGGTCAGTCTGGCCATGCTGATTGCTATTTAGAACCTCTTCCAAAAGAAGCACTACTGCAACTGGTTGGGAATATTTTCCTGAAATTACTTTTGTCGTAAAATGACCAGTTGTCAAGATAAAGTATATTTAGCTTTAGTTTGGGACAGTTATCTTGATCCTATGCTGAAGAAAGATGAAGATAGACAATTAGGTGTAGTCCCAAACCACAACAACAAAGTACATAAACTCTACTGGGATCAAGTCCTGGCTGCAGTAAAATGTCTGAGTGTTTGTAGGTAGCATATATATGTAACACCTCCAATGGCAGGGAAAAAAATCCACCCCAAGACAGCCTGGTGCTTGTGATCTGTTAGAAAAAGGCTTAGCCTTACGTCCCTTGTTTAGACCAGGTTGTACAACACATTGAACTTGGTCTGAGAGTGCCAGGGAAAGCTTCTTCTGAAAACTTTCAAGAAGTTTTGGTTTCACACCAACATGGAGTGAAACATGTTCAAAATCTCCAATTACATTGGATGAGAAAATACTTCTTCCATAGCTGTAGTCAAAATACCTTGTTTTCTGCAGTGATGGGAACATTTTTAGTGATAGACCAGTATAGACACAGCCAGGAAAATGTTTCGCTTGTCACAGGCCGTCAGTAATGATCCCCCCTCGGGCTGACAGCAATGATACACGCAGATCACTTCCCACACCCTCCGCAGTAATTGAGTTAGATTGCTTGAAATGAAATCATGTGCTTTTTCACCAGCTGTTTCACCTTGCACCCAAACATTCTCAGTTCCAAGTACAAAGGATCCGAACCTGGGAAGCAAATAGAAACTTTGCTGTAATGATGGGACCCTTCCTTCTTTTGCCTCATGGCCTCAGAGACACAGAATTTTGCCCCAGAGCTTACAGTGAGGTCCTTTATAGTGGCTTTAATGTCTATGGATCAAGTCCTAGCAAAAAAAGAAACTTTGAACAGAAAACCTTAGCACTTTATGAAATATTATTTAGTGATGAAAAGATTGGGAAATAACAGGAAATTTTCCAACACTATCTTCTTTACCTCACTGATAATTCACTGTGTGCTCTTCCTAGCTCCAAGATAATTTTTGTAGAGCCTTACAGTAGTGCTCTAGGTTTTGAAATCACCAGTGTGTTCTTTCAGACACTGCTAGATAACCTGCTTGCATTTGAAAGGCGTAGAGTCCTGAACTCTGATTAAGGCATGATTTGTGGCATGAAAAGCTTGAACATCTTTTGCTATAAAGGAAAACTTTATAAAATCTGGCTGCAAAAGCTGTATCTCCAATTCTGAAACTATAATAGATGTATTACTCATTTTTATTCAATTTAAGTCTAAATGGAAGCACTGAAAACAGTGCCATAGACTGCAGAGTGGCACTGCTTTGGGGTGGCAGTGAAATAACTTGTGGATATTTAGAAATGCTCAATAAAGCGAAAATTGCAACAAGGATTGGAAGACAGGAACAACTCAGATGCCTACAAATAACTGAATGTTTCCCTAGGGCATAAACATTAATGACTTTAATTAGATTATAATTGCTTATGGAAGCATAGTTTTGCACAAGATAAAAATATCTGACATTGCATTTGCAACTAGGCAACTGCATCAGAAGCACAAGGAGGTTTAACGTTAAACACAAGTTATTTACTAAATATAAGGTATCTGGCTGCATAGTATATATGCTCTGTTCTCAGGACATACACATGTTTTTGTAAGATGGCAGCACTGCTTCATAGATTTGGCACAGAGTTGTAGTTGTTGGTGTTAAGGATTCAATTAACTGAAAGGATAACAGATGGAAACGTATGTTTAATTGAAGATTTTCAGGGCCCTGTGTCTGTCTTCTATTTTCATCTTTACACTTGTGAAAAGTCACCTCAGTGAGGATATTTATAATATCTTGTGTTGAGTGAGAGTCTAGATATTCACCTGATATTTATAGCTCCACAAATTAAAATCTCGATTTAGATTCATGAATTGCATTTCAGCTGGAACAATCCTGTCACATTCCAGAAGGTTTCATACACCAGGTTATTAGGCACGGGTGCTACATGGCCACGTGGGGAGCATGGCTTTACTCCAGTGTTGGGATCCATACACTGCTGGGTGATGCACCGGTGCAGCAGAGTGCTGCCAGCTTTTCCCCATTCTGGCAGCCTGTTGGTTGCCAGCCTCACAGAAGTCATAGTGGGGAAGTAAAGGTGATTTTAAAAATGTGACTTTTTGAGAAGCTTTAACCTTTAGCAGCAGAGCATTGCTGAAACATTGCTTCTCAAGGAATCTTTGTTCTCTTCGCTGTGCAATGGCACAACCACACCAAGCTGAGTGCAAAGCATCTCCTTTCCCCTTAATTTACAGCCAAATGATTAAGTTTCTTGGCAAAGTAAGTTTTAATCCACTGAGGTAAAGGGAAATTGAATCCTGCGCACTTCCACCCTGTTTGAGTGTACTAGCCACTAAGCAATCACTGAGAGAAGAATAGGGACATAACAAAACCACTTAAATTGAAAAGATGCAGCTGTTGTGGATTGGTGCAAAATCCTGTGCAAATCAGAGAATCCCTGCTAAACCAAGTCACATGGGGAAGATCTATGTCAGGTGTCCTACCCCTGGTTTCTCATGTAGCAGATGGATCTTCTGTCCAGTAATGTCCGCTCTGCTAGAGATAGAAGGATTCACCATTACTGGCATCTGTTCGCAATACTAATAAGATTAATTTTTTTTTTTTTAAATTGATTTTCACAGGAAGTAATTATTTGACATGATGACTTCAAAAGTATGCAAAAATATCAAAATGGCTAAAACTGCGAATCCCTCTTTTATTTACTTATATTGGTGTTAGGAACTTTCAGAAAAAAGTGTAAAAATAAAATATCATAAAAACCTAATACTGGATCTGACTTTAAATTGGCTGAAGCATAGCCTGAGGCAGCAAGCATTTTCTCATTAAGAAACATTTCATGATTGACTAACAACAATGTATTAGCTCTGTAGCATACAGACTGAAATCACAACCAAGATGAACTATTACAGGAATTGTTGCAAAAGCATTTGGACACTGTTCAGGGGAGAGAGCCTGTGCTGCGGTCGCATTCGATAGACCCGTGAACAGGCCTGTATGGAAAGGTCACTGAGCATTGCATGCGATGTAAACATGGAGCTGTGAAATGCTTTTGTGCAGTTGAACACATGCAACTCCAATAAACAAAGGAAATATAAGGGAATAATTGTAGATGATAATGCACCATTGGAGGTGCTGATCGCATGCCGGTGATTCTACAGTGATTTAATAGTTATTTAAATGTTGTTACCTATGCTAAAATATTATTGTAGGTTGGTGGGTTTTGTTTTTTGTTTCTGGTTTGTGGTTTTTTTTTTTAGTTCTTCATCTTTAAAAGAAAACAGATTATTTATCTGGCAAGATCATTGCCAGAGAAATACCTTTCATGTCATTGCTTCCCAGATTATATTAGTGACATTGACCATCAGGTTTTAGGAGTAGCTGCAGGTGTTTTCAACTAGGAGAAACACTGCTACAATTAGTTTACTTCTGCAAGTCTTTGATCTTGCTGCTATGGCAAAAAAAAAAAAGTGTTTCAAATAGTTGTAGGAACACTAGTTACTCTTAATGAGAACACTCTTGACTACTGCTGCTACACGGATGCTTTACCTTTCTACCATAAAGCTGTAACTTGTTAGTGATGATATGAAAAATAGGTCAGGTGAAAATACTAGAGGCTAAATTCTGAGATCTTTATTTGATTTGTATGCAATTTTTTCTCTTTTTAATTCTAGATGGATCAAGCTTTCAGCAGAGAGATCAGTTAGGAAATGAGGAGAAAAAAAAAAAAGATCTTTAGCTCAATACTCTCCACTGATTTGCATTTTAGGTAGTAGTATTTCCTTAAATGATTGTAGGTCTTTTAAGCTTCTCATATGCTCTGCACCGTAGCTCTTTTCATTTATTTCATCTAAATATTTTTACCCTACTTTCTTTTTTTGTACTTCTTTGACTGTTTCAACCTGTAACTCTGGACTTTACCTCTCCAGCTTTCAAATATAACACATCCAAGAGGACACGCGCTGTCACACATTTAATAATCCACTTACATGATCTCTCACTTTCCCTTACCATCAATTATCTTCAAAGATGAAAGCTCTTAAAGCAGGATTTGTCTCCTTCCATTTGATTATGTGGAATCTCAAGGAATTTTTGGCTCCTGCATTGTATTAGTAAATGCCAGTTTACTGGGGAGGGGTCCAAAGGCTCAAAGTTTCCTCCACTTTTCTCCATAATCAATGACTTACAAGCTTGGTATACCCTGACTTGTAGGCAATACAGTCCTGTTGATTATGCAGCCCTTCTTCCTTGCTCCCCATTAAGATTGGCGCTATCCTTATCCCTGATACTTTATCAGTAACACCATTTTGTTGTTTTGGCCACTGTATGCTTTCTGTATATTGTATGTAAGATAACAGTTTAAATAACAGAAAAAAATAGTACATCAAGATTCACACAGTGTGGGAAAGTGAGCATAAGTACTGAATATGTTGAATAAGGTAGAGTTGATACTGGAGGAAGAACATATTTCTGGGGATGTCTTAGAATTCTAGATCTTGATTCATTAATGTTGTGTCAGTGTTGTTTATTGTATTTTTTTTTTTAAGAAAAAGTACTTCAAAATGTGATAGAGCCACGCTTTAATCATATGCTAAAACAGACTTCACCAAGGAGCATTACTGGTAATTGATTAGCTCTAAATTCGAGCAGCATTAACTCATCCCTTATTTCAGAGAAAATTTAAACAAATGTGTGACGTAAAATGCTCATAAGTTTACAATTACTGAACCATTTTTCATTAGCCATGAATAATTTTTCCTTCCTCTGCAAAGATTTATAAAACAACCTGGACTGACATGTGGAGAATTAGCCATTTTTAAGATTTCCATGCTTGAAAATTTCAATCAGGACAAATGGCAAAAGCACAGGTTTTTTTTTCATGCTAGTTTAACTCAAGTAACTGAACTGATTTTACTCATGCTTTCCAAAATAATTCAACACTGGGCTGAGAAAAGTTGCAGACATTTTTTGATTGATAGATTCTGCATCAGAAAGTTAGGAGCCACTGATGAAAGGGAAGGCTGAGCAGCACTCAGAATTCCACTTTAATGACAGTGGTCACTACCAGCTGGATCCCGAAAAAGCTTGGGCTGCACACCCAAGCAAGCAATAATGGAGGATTCCAGTGGAAAATTAATAGACTGACAAATACTTTTTATGCTTGATGAACTGTAATTGCATAGGAAGGCCAAATGCTAATAGTAAAACATAGCCTAACAAAAAAGATTTGTGCCATGGTTATGGGGATCATTATTTGACTGTCTTCTCAAAGCAACCATTATAATTGAGGAAAAAACCCTCCGACAGTCCCTACCAAAAAAAGTAACAATGACGAAAAACTAACCACTGCTTGTGTCCTCTTTTGCCTTTTGTCCCAGCATGTAGTAAGCTACAAATAGAAAATTAAAATGAGTAAAAGTAAAGCAAGTAAGACTGTAGAAGTTTTGTTTCTGGACAGAATTCATCCAGGCAACTCTACCTTGAAACAGTACACAGTCCAAAACATCAGTACCTCAAATTCTGAAAAATATCTTGGCTAATGTCTACTCCCTGTCTGTTCTTTTTACAGTTTCACAGAGATGTGATGGTTTTCCTACTGGATCAGTTAGCCAAATCAGATTTTTGGCATGGTCTATGGAAAGTATGTCATATGAAAGGAAAGTAGGGACATGTTGGCAGATTTGAGAAACAGCCAGAAAAAAATGGTACACTGCAGCAGTGTGCAGGGTGGTCCTGATCCCAAAGGCATTGTCAGCGCTACCTCAAGGCTTCTCATCATCAGTGACTGAATTTATTTTGTCACTTAAAGGCTTAGCATAAGGCTAAGGTGGTTTTTTTTGGTTTTTTTTTTTTTTTTTTTTGCTACAGAAATGCCAACTAGAGCAGGGAAAGGCACAGGAACAGCCATACTAATTTAACTTGCTGACCCAACCAATAGTCTAGATATCCTAACATTTCCCTCAGAAAAAAATAGTCAGCTTGGTTTTCCAGGTACTTGGCATAAACAAAGCAGGTAGAAGATCATGCCTGTTTTGCAGCTCTCAGTAACTGCCCACTTTGCCAATGATCAGAGCCTGTCTCAGGCAGCCTGAATTCCTGGGCTAATGAGCGGTGTTTCTCAGCAGGGCTAATTGCCTCAACTGTGATACCACCTTGATGCAGTTATATTGTTTGTGGTCAGCTGTTGCCAAAATAATGACTTCTGTGTCTCAGAAAACCTGCTGATTTAGTTTAGTAAAACAAACAAGAGGTGGAGACAAAGTTTCTGGGTCCAGATATACTACAGAGGAAAAAAAAAGCCAAGAAGGAGAAAGAATGGTAAGTGCTAACCTTGGTATAAAGGTAAATGAGTAAAATCGGATCACAAGAAAAAGTAGACTTAGACTTTAAGAAGGCTTCTGGCTCTTTTTACAAGCAGGTTTTAGAACAGAGTGCTTATGACAGTGGGCAAACAAAGCTCTGCAGATGCTTTGAAGTGGAGCTCCTTAGATCTAAAAAAGAGATCTTTTATGATACTACCTGTGAGTCTAAGCATCTAGACTTTAAGGATCCAGTCCAGAAAACCTCCCTAACTTTTTATACTATTTCTCTATGGGTAGATGAGGCTACTAGTTGTAACTCAGACAATTTTTATTACTTGCTCTTCCCTGCTGCTTCTTTCTTTCTTTAGCTGGTAAGTATTTGGAGCCTTCCTTAGTTCTTTCCTTTCTTCTTTTAGAGCAGTTAATTCCAGTTCATACCTTCTGTTTGTTTGTACAGGAAACAAAGCAAAACTCTTGGTAGTTTGAACTGCAAAAACTCTCCCTGAATTTGAGTTAATGAATAGATTACTGAAAACTGTTCACTGTCTACTGAAAGGTAATTATCACCGGGATAGTTAGAGCCAGTTATGAGACTTCACCTTGCCCCTGGATGGACTAGAAGCTCTCTCTTCTGAAGCCTTTTGGATTCAGCCCTTAGCTGTATCATTGTTACAGGATAGAAAAATTAGAGGGGACTGAGAAATGAGCAATATAGTTAAATGTATTTTTCTTTTTGAGTTACAGATTGTTCTTCTATATCCTGTCTTTTTCTTTTCTAATCTACCATAAATGTGCCAAAGTATATGAAGTGGTGTGTTTTGTCCTTTTCTAAGAATAGTGAAGCCTGCTTGAATTTATAAATGAATCAAAGGTAAATGAACTCTGAAAGTGAATAACGAGAAAAATCTCAGTATTACAAACCTTTTTATATGCCCATTAAGAAGACCCGCAACTTTTAAATGAATTACCGTTAAATGAATACAATGTATCAAAGAAATTTTAACACCTACTTTATTCCTTAAAACATTTTAGTGCCTCATTAATACATTTCAGATTAGCCAGGTCATTAACTGTCCCTTACCAAATAATGATAGAGTGCAAGAAATTGCCTTCTGTACCCGTAAAGTTCCCCTGAATCCAGTTAGAAACTTGCATTTTGTTAAGGTTATATTGGCAAGCTAGAAATTGTCAAAGAAATTGTGCTTTTATTAAATGCTGTTAATTTTTATTCTTTCTGAGCCCTAGGAGTTGTTAAAGTGGTTACTATGACTCAGTTAGATGTCCAAAACAATGCTTAAGTATTTTTAAAACTTGATTTGTTTATATTTTCCATACAGATATCAAACATGCAAGTTGTAGTTGGCTTCCAAGCACTGTGAAGAGTGTTTTGATCTTGTCTATGCAAACAGGACTGAAATAAGTTATACTGGCATGTGGACTGCCATGTCAACAAGAGTTTCTTTTGAGCTGATGAAATAGCTTGTTTGGTTAGGCTTGCAAACTTTGTCTGAACTACCCAATGAATGGTTTGTGCCAGCTCAAAGCAAGAGTGCAATTGAATCAGTGCATAAGCATGTTTTATTCTCAAGGTTGCTGGCCAGGAATGTTTTGGCATCATGTTAGAAACTGGGGCTTAAATTTGAAATTCCAGCTGAATCTTGTGCTTCAAGAAATAGACGGGTCTTAGTGTCTGTAGAATTCATAACCTTGTAGAAGGATTGTGTTTTATGACGACTCATAACTTAAAATAACTTCTGTGGTGTGTAAATTGTGTTCTAATTGATGTGAAACAAGATATTTCAGTATAGAATTGAATGTTGGTAACTTCCACGGGGTTGAGCTGTACTTGGGTGATTCTTAAACACAGTCCTGTTCTGGCTGGTCTCTCTTTTTTTTTTTACTAAGTATGTTCTGTGTTTATTAAGTTTGGCATTAGACCACTTCAGTCAAAGAACGGGCATTTCAGCTCCACTGGCAACAGCTTGGCAATCCAAAATCTGCATGTAGTTTTCATAATGAGATTTCTTGATAATTCTGCACTTCTCTATGCCTCTGCTTTGTATAATCCTTCGTTTTCAACTGTGTCATGCTCTTTTAACTATGGTAAATGTATGTTTTAGATAGCTGCTTCACTAGCTAGGTAGTTTATTTTTTAATGTGAGCTTTTCTTTGAGCAATTTTTACTTATATTAGTAGTCCATTGCTCCATAAAGTGTTCTGGGATCACGCTTCTTGCTGCTGTAAGAAACACAACATAAATTAGAGGTGTCGTAATATTGCCCATGGTTGATACTTGAGGGACTGTGGGCACAGCATAGTCTGAGAGTGTGACAAAAAGGCTATTTCATATTGGTATAGACAGGTGATACCCATCTTGCTGTAAGGTTGAATATGAGTTGGAACATATATAAGAAGACTATGAAAGAAGAAAGGCTTGGCTGCTCTGCTGTCTCCAGTGCTTGATTACTCTGCTTAGAGTCAGATTCTGAAAATATTTTACAAGTCTTTTCTATTAAATGACTTTTGCTCTTGTTTTCCTTCAAGACTTGAAACAATATCCTTTTTAATAGACTTGATAAAATATTTAATATTGATTGTATTGAGCTGGGAGGCCTATGATCTTTCTGCTGTGTTCCCACTCTGTTTACTGTTATTAGAACTGTGGCTCCACAAGGGAGAAAAACCCCTACAGTGGCATTCAATACTAACAGCATCCAGACTTAGATCTTTGGTGAAGAGGACCAAAGTGTCTTTAATGTCTCCAGTAGTTTGTGTCAGCTGCTCCTCTACCACAGCGTGGAGAGAAAATAAAAGCGACTTTCAGAGGCCACTTGCTTCTCCTAGCTGCCTCCATGCTCTCCAGGCAAACTGCTATCAGACAATCTGACCTGAGCTGAAGGTGCTCCTTTATACAATACAGGAAACTGTTAGTTGTTTTTTTTTTTTTTTTTTTTCCCCTAGTTTTGCCAGAACTGTGTTCATGTTTATAGATGGTTGTGGCATCAATCCATATAGTAGAAAAAAGACTAAAATGAAACTGGGACAAAGAAGTGTAAATTGACCATACAGCGGCATTCTGGAGACTGCAGATTTACCAGGGACAGTTTAATTCATCTGATTTGACTTTATGAAAAGCTTGCTGAAACGAAACTTTTCTAGTCAGACAGGTGTTGTACAGGTATCATCAGCACAGTGGTTACTGATAATCGTGCATGAAGATGAGTGTGTGTCAAAATCGATCTTTCTTGAATCTTCTCACTGTTTCCAAATTCTAGGATAGGGATCTAGGGACTACTATTTGGCCTATTACAAGAAATCTCTTAGGAAGACTCTGATGGCACTTGATGTGCTCAGGACTTATATAATTGTATCTTAATTAGAGTGGTATACTAGCTGTCATAAAAAGATAGCAACTTTCATTCCTCAATGTTTACCAAGTTTTAAAGTAAAATTTGTACTTTTAGAGAACCTATGGAAGTTATATTCCTAAGGACTAGCTGCTTTAGCACAACAAGGTCCTGATGATTCATATGTCTAAATCTTATGGAAAGACTAGTTAGCAGAGAATCCATTCCATTGGAGAAATCCAGCCACTGCACTCGCAGAACAGGGTTCAAAAAGTAAGAGCCTGCGTATGTGAACCTGTGGGGTGCTTTCTCAGCCATGTGGGGATTGCAGAGGGCAGCATGGGTACACACAAAGCAAGAGCACCCACATTTCCAGTGAGATATTGGTGTGAACAGGGGAATCTGCGCTCCTAGAAGAGAGTGGTGAGGGCTCACCACCCTCGAGCCCTGTGAGAGGGTGGTGTGTACGTGTAACTATGAATGTGGAGGGGGATATACTATATATATATAT
>WHYT01017771.1:640214-661728 GCA_009806455.1 Tetrax tetrax
CTATATACTATATCCTCTCTAACTAATCTTGGGATTAGTTAGAGCATGCTTGGAAATGTGTAGGTATTTATTGACATTTTGGGAACTTCTGATATTGTGGTTTATGTGTTGTATCTATCCCCGATACTGGTCCTGAATGTGTAGTTTACTGATTGCCAGTTAAATAGATCATTATTAAATCGTTGGATTTCTTTGTTCGTGGTTTGATTTAAACAGGTGAATTGAGCAGTTTTTGCTTGAGGCATACACTGAGAAGACATCCCTTGTGCAGCAGCAGGATGATTGCTCCTCAGTCACTATCTTCAGCGGGTTGTTGCCAGCTTTGAACAGGGAGTGGTGTATGTTAAATATCCAGGTTCTGAGGAAGAAGACAAGTCCTCTTGGTGTGTCCAGTGGTAGCTTTCTCTTTATGTGTGAATGAATGGTGCACCTTTAAGTGAATACGTGATACACTGTTCAAATGGTTGTTTGGGCTCTTTATGCAGTCATCTGTTTTGGATTTTAGTCTTCCAGACATCTCCTTCAAGTAGACTACGTTAGCAAAGAAAGTGGTTTTTGACAGTGACAATCTTCATTAAGTAGATTTAAAAAAATAAAACATACAAATAAAAAAACCCTGCCACATTTCCCTGTGTATAATGGCTTCCCCTAAACTATGTGGTCCAATAAGTTAATTTTCCTTAATATGAAATATTCTTTTATGTCCAAATTTATTATTGCTTTTAGACCTCTTTGAAAGCAATTAAAATAATGTGTGTTTAAAAAATATTTTTAGCCTCCTACAAAATCAGTTTCCACAATAAAGTGCAGGAAGATAGTATTGCAGGTGGAGCATGCTGCAGATTTGAGTACAGATGAAGAAAGCCCCTGCATAGGTACGAAATGGGAAGCAATGAAGAATGTCAGGAATTGTCCCTAGTTGGTTTTGTGGTTTTCCCATTGGTATGCTCTCCAGGCTGATGCCTGGGTTTCAGGATGGTCTGTGGCAGAGCAATCCAATACGTGTATCATAACTGTAATAGCAGGTGGAAGATATCTAATTAAAATAAGCTAGGCAGGCCATGTGATACTCTCTCTATTTTCAGGCCTAATATTAACACGAGATGAATAGTCTAATTACGTACTCCCTACTGTTCTCCCAAAACACTGTTTCATCCTACGTGACAGTGTAGCTGCAGATACCTGCTTTTTAAAAGAGGTAAATACAAATAATCTTTGGAAAAATGATCTTTGGAGGGATTGTTTCCTTGCTGCTTAGCATACTGCAAAGCTTAATTAGGAAGACTCGGTACAATCAAAGAGCTTGGTTGTCAGCTGCTGAATTTGTCCAAATCCACATGCCTAACATGGGTAAGAGGTCTCACAGATGGGGAGGAAGTGTATGAATGAAACTATGATTTCTAATGGTAGCAGCACCACATGTGATGAGTAGGCAAAGCTTGAAAATATTTACAAGGGAAAACCTGCATCGTGGTGCATGTTTTTGTTCTGCTGAGTTTCAGCCAACCTAGTAATTAATCAACACATACTTAATGTTTACGCTCCATTAAGTGTAGCAGTAGTCAGTGCTTTTGTTTCATGTAGACCCTGACATATCATTTGGTGGAAGTCTAATGTAACTCACTTCATGGCTCTTTTCTTTTTCTTTTTAAATTTCCAATGGAATTTCTAGTGAATAAATTAGTAAATTTATCATTTTCTCTATAATAGTGTCGCATGGACAGTTTGATGAAATAGCTCATTACAGTCAATGAAGTGAAATATGAGTTCCATCAGCACATTTTCATCAAACAGAGTTATAGAAATTAGTTTGCTGTTATCAAGGGCTGTGGAATACAAAAATAAAATTAAGCAAGCTATTAGAGGATAGATTTAGGGAGGGTCCCAATTGAGTTGGAACACAACTGCCACTGTGAAAAACAGAGGACTGCTGTATGCTTAAATGAATTGTGAAGCATCAGTATTAATTGTTAATTATGTACATTAGGGACAGAATTAAATTCGGAACCACCTGAGTGTACATGAATACCACACACTGCTCAACCACTCAAGCAGGAAAGAATGAAAAGCGAGTGCTTGCTTTTCTGCAATTGCTATCAAAGTTTGAAACTGAGCTAACCTGTCTTCAGCATCATTACTTCTCTAACCCCATAACAGCACCTGAATTGATGGAAATCCTCTACCATCAAAGTTACCCTTTTCCTCCAGCACTTTCCAAAGTCAGAACTGCAGAAGAGTCTGATTCCATTGTGCTCAGCCCCTGGGAAGTAAGTACTCAAACTGTGCCCTTGCATAGTGAGGTGCAGCTATCTCCTGCCAAACTGAGAAGCTGTTGACAGACAATGATTTGATTCTTTAAGAGCTATTTTTTATTTCAGCAACAGTCAATAGTCTGTGATTAAGAGCAATGCACTCAAGGCTTCTTATTCTTGAAATAGTACTCCTAATATTTAACTTTGGCCTTAGATCTTCAACTGACATTTAACATTTTGTTATAATAAATTATTATTAGACTTTATTTGCTGTGTGCAGAGGGAATTACTTCAGCTGTTTCCACTTATTCATGTTATTTTTGCATGTGGTCCCTTTCTAATTTTACTCCTTAACTTGATTGGGAATGAATTCTTAATGTCTTGATAATGATATTATACAGACTAAACACTGCAGCCAGACAAATACCAATTCCATGTGACTTTTTTTTGCAGGTATCATATGTGGTAAAGTTCTTAGGTATGAAAGTAGAGGAGGCAACCTAAATCCTGCCAGGCAGGAACTTTAAGGGATTACTGCAGTTACAAAAGCTTGAAGACTGCCTGATTTCTTGTTGAAATGAGAACTGGCTTGCTGTCATACTTATTTTCACTTGAAGGTTATTGTCCTAAGTAAATTTAGTTTCACAATCATGACTCAGTCTCTAATGAATTCTAATAGACTAAACTGCCCGCCCCATTTAGGAGTGTGCATGTGTAACATTCTCTCCTCCACTGAGTCATAGGACTCGCCTAATTTTGGAGACTAAAATTAAGTTTAATTCTGGGATGGCATTTCCCAAAAGGGACATGAAGCTATAAATAACGGAAAACCGTAACCAGTAAAAACTGCTTGTGTTTTGATTGCTCTGTCACTTCTATTATGTAATAGTTTCAAAGTGCAGAAACTCAGGCAGCTTTCTGGTTAGGGAATATTGCATGGTCTGCCAAATTTACCAAAAGACCAAATTTACCCACAAACGTAGCATCACTTGCTTGCAAATGTAGGATGGCATTTTGT
Source organism: Tetrax tetrax (assembly GCA_009806455.1). Lineage (NCBI taxonomy): Eukaryota > Metazoa > Chordata > Aves > Otidiformes > Otididae > Tetrax > Tetrax tetrax. Next base: position 643,485 of record WHYT01017771.1, read on the forward strand.
CATTTTCACAGGTCTACTTCAGCTGTCTGCAGAAAGCATAGCCACAGCCATTTCTTAAATCTCTTTCCCCATCCTAATGATGGACTAAAAAAGCAACGGAGGATACAAGAGATGTGATACCCTTTGTGCACTTCACCTACCACCCTCCTCCCACATCAAAGGAAATGTTACTCTCCTTTTCAAAGAGGTTTGATTTCATCCTGGAAGGAAAGTATGAAAGGAGTCAAAACAGAGAGGGATTAAGATATGCAGCCATTCAGCTAATGTGTAGTGTAGCAAGAGATCTGAATATTTCCACCTGGAAACTTTTTTTTTTCCAACCAATTTAGTGCGAAATTTTTAGAAACAGCTTAAGGTGAGAGTTAGAACTTGAAAACAAGATTTTAAAAGTCTGTTGCAAGCATACAAGCCTAGAAGACAGAGATCCCTTTTTTTTTCCTGGCACAAATATTGTTAATATGGGAGGCAGGCCATAGGATTGGGCAGGAAGTGAAGGTAGGCTCGGGCAGAGGAGAAATCTGTCCTACAGTAATAAAATGTGACCGATACTTCGTAGGTGTGGGTGAGTAACTAAGCCATTTTGTTGTCACAGTCATTGCCTCTTCAGAACCCTGTATCTGGAGATAGCACAGAGGAGGATTCCACCCCAACTGTTGCCCTCACCTGTGCAAAACCACTTATATATGTATTTATATTTGTCACTTTCTCCACCTTACATGTAATGTGAGATAAAGCTAATGACTTTCTGTGTAAGGAGATATAAAGAGCATGTATTTAAGTCTATAAGTGAAATGCAATTTAGCGTTGAAAAATTCTGATAGTATCTGTCAAATTCACATTTTTGTCCCTATTAAAGCTGCTGGTGTCATGGATCTGCACTATAGTTCCCTGAAGGTTACTGTAATGAACAAATCTAGATTCAATTATTCAAAAGTGCTGGAATTCTGCCTGTACAATTTTCATTTCACTAATGGGCTGAACAGATTCTGATTTTTCTCAAACAGTTCACAAATGAAGCTTAACATCATGTTGTTAACTGCGTTTATTACATTTCCCATACCTTAAGCAAAACATAAATTGTAAATGCAGGAAAATGAGAAAACGGAACACATGCAAGTCTGAGGTTTTGTTCAAAATATTCTGGTGTTATCATTGATTTTTTTTAAATTTCAGTTTAAGTCTGTTTAACAAGTTTCTGCATTTCTGTCTGTCTATATGAGTGACAGGTTAGGAGAATGCAGAGTAGGAGTTAACCTGGTTGACTTCTATTACCTTCAGTTAGCTGAGCTCTGGTAAGTGAATCATTTGTGGTCTTGCAGAAGTTCTGGTTGTCGACTAATTTGTATCTCGGCTTGCTATCTATATCAAAGTGTAGTATGCACAAAGACATGATATCATATTGGTCTCATTTTACACTTCCAGTTCATGGGTATTAATAGCTTTGCAGACTTTTAACACAGAAGGTTGGGGCCAAGTGGCGAGCTGTCTGTGTCACGGCCTTGTACACTCTGCTCCATCACACTTTTATTCCAGCTCAAACTCTCCACCAGGTCAGGGGAACTTTAAAGAACGATGCCTAAACTTAAACGTTTCTCTTCAGTTTGTGTGGCCTCAATTTACGATTTCATTCTCGCAGACCAACTGTTCCACTCTTGTCCTCTATGACAGAGGATCTTTGACAACCTGTCAGTACAGTGAAATTGTGGCAGACCTTCAACCTTGATCCTGCAAACACTGTAGCCTGTGATTTGAGTTCAGTAAGACCTCTTTTGGATAAATTCACTCACCCGCTCTGGTAATGTGTCAGGACCTGGGGCAAGCTCTAGAAGCAAGTGCTTCCTGATGTATCAAGCATGTAAGGCACTAGTAAAACTGTAAAGTAATGCTTTAAAGAGCTGCAGTAAATTGTTCAAGTCTAACTGGCTTAATCCCTCAAGTATTAAGCAAACAGTTATGAATTGGGATTTGAGGAGGAATCTGAATAAGCTGAGGGTTAGGGTAAATGTTCATAAAATTAGAGTACTAAAATTAGAATAATAAAACAAATCCAAACTGTTAAGGGGCTGATTAAACAGTAAGAGCTCATTTTTTTTCCCTCTGCTATTCTAGTGAAGCATCTAATGCTATGTTCATTTTAATGACATTCTTATATCTTTCAGGGCTGTAAAAAGTTCTGTACATCTTACTGTCAGAGATAGGAAGCAAAGGGCATGCAGCAGAGTCCTAAATGACCCTGTGATAAATTGAAGGAAGTCTAGATCTGCTACACTGGTAAGGCGTGACTCAGGGCTGGGATGGGAAGCCAGTGCCACTGCTGGGGGATGTAAGTCAGGACAGGTACCTCGCTGCTTTTCATTTGCACCCTGTCCATCTGGGAAAAAGGGTGAACACAGGGTTGTACCAAAGGGTCGTTCAAATTGTGAGTTCATTTTGGATGTTGTGGATTTCTCCCTGTGTAGGAGCTTGTCTGTCCTCGTTGATTTGTAGAAGGTATATGTTATCCACTGGTGAAATGTGGTGCCTAGGACTGAGTAATACAAATGCTTTTGCTGAGCGACATATGACCATTATGCCAGCGAGGACTTTAAAGGTTTGGAGAGCCCAGTCACTATTCTGGTTTAGCATATCTGAGTAAAATTTAAAGGTCATTGCACTTATCAACCACATACAATAATCTCTGTGGAAGGACCTATTGAGTTTTTGTATTGTGCATGTTTAAAGCAAGCCATTGTATTTTTGTGATGAGGAATTTGTGATGCAGCCACAGGAGTCTGGTTTGCAACTATCATGGAGATCATTTTGGACGTGTGTGTAAAATATGACTAATGTCTGGACTGAATCTAATCTGGTACAGTTTGGGATCTGTCCATATCAAAATAAAAGTTACAGGCTGTTTTGCAGACTTGGGAATATCTTGGGTTTCCATATCAATACCCTGATCTCTGGACTGAATAACAGGCTATGCCCTCTTTGCCATCATTCTACAAAATCTCTGCTTGTCCTTGTTCTAATTTTGATATCTAGCTTGACCTTGAGCATTCTTTCTTTTGCTAGGTTTATGTGTCTCTAAATATACCTGTTTGCAGTTCTACCCATGTATCCCAATGCCAAAAGTGTTAATAAGATCTTCTGTACAAGACTACTGAAGAAATTTACTGTGATGTTCTTAAATCTCAGCTATTCTTTAAATTGGGAACGTTTTGTGGCTGTTCATCTTACAGAAAGGACAATGCGACCCTGATACTCAAATAGTTCAGTTTTTCCTCCTGTAATTTCAGGAACTAATTGCAATTTCTTTTCCTTTAAATCCTTCTTGAACACTTGAATTGCTCTATTTATACACATTTCTAACAATATGTTTAATAAATTAAACATGTTAATTAATTCAACAGCATGGTTATTCAACCTGTTAATTTGATAGCACAATTGTCCAAAGAAAGAGCTATGGCCAGGGAAATAGCCAAGGATTAATCCAGCATCGTGAATGGGATTCTTAGCTGTTTCCTAAGAGTTATTTGACAAGAAAAGAGAGAGAATCATTGAGTAATGAGGATCTATTGAGTAGATATGAGTAAGAGTGAGGGAGAGGAACCTAAAAGAATATTAAGGGGATGAAAAATACATACTTCCTACCTGAAAAGCTATAATGTGCACAAGGGGCATATTATTTTTTCCTGAGAGTTAGGAAAACAACTGATTGGGAAGACAGACGTAAAATGTCCCAGAGGACCTATGGAAAACCTGCTGGATTTCATTAGCAGGCTTGGATCTTGTGGTCATAACTTCTTCAATATCTTTAAAACAAAACATTTCAAAACAAATTGCTTGAAACAAGCTCATTGACACTTGCTGGTTTCTGCCTTATAGAAACTGCTGATTCCTCCAAGTAAACTCTTCCTTTATTCCTGAGGTTATTCTGTCTGTCTTGTGAGTCCGGGGTAAGCATGCATGCCATTCTGGCAAAGAGTCCCCTTGGCTTTGCTGAACTTTGCCTACTGTTTTAGCAAACCTGAGAAGTTTTGTTTTCCTAAAACTAAATCAACATTGTTGTCTGATTTGGTGTTTCCTTAAGAAAGGTCCTTGAACTTCTAAACAGCCAGATGGGACTTTGGCCCAGAGCAAACACAATTAGGTATTTAGGCATGATCTGCTGGTGGTCTTTCTTACAGGTTAGGAGCTAGCAAATACCAGGTTTCCCTGAGAAGCAAAGTTAAAACCAGAGCAGATCATTTGACGTAAATTTGGTCCATACAAAGATATGCAGACCTTGAACTGCTCTGTTTAGGAATAAAATTATCTTATGACCACTCTTTGAATCTTGTGCTCTGTTCTACTTTGCATTTAGATGGTCTTACTCTTGAAATACAAGCAAAAATAAATAAAAGATTCACAAAACAGAGAAAGAACTGGTTATGTATGACAGTTGGGATTGATTCTTAAATTTCTTTGAGGCATAAATAATTGAGTACTCACTGTATGAGGGAGGGTATGGATCATGAGTAGCATATTCTTTCAATGAAAATAGGACTATTGCTCTCCTATTTCCATATGATATTAGGTAATATCAAGTGTAATACCTACAACAGGAGAAAGTGGCTATCCTGAGACAGACTGTTTTCATTGTCTGGTAATTAGGCCACTCCACTGGTAAGTATGGGTGTCTTGAGTAGGACAGTTGCTATGACTTGGGCAGCTGGGAAATGAGAATTTAATTTAATCTCTGAGGAAATAACTATTCTGAAAACTGAGTTACAGAATCTCAGAAAGTACAAGGGCAAGAGGAGGAGGATGGAAATGGATAGATGTATTTTCTATGTAAATATGTTTTCTAACTTAACTGGAAGTATTTGCCAGTTCCTATGTACGTCCTTGAATAATTTCAAGTCAACTGAATAAGCAGTTTTGGGAAATAAATGAGTTACTAAAAAAACAGTTGCTCTGGTATCCAAAACAGAACAAGTTTGCTGATGGCACTGTCAGTAGACTGGTCCCGTTCTATATATAAAATTGCCTTTTCAGAAAGTCTTAAGGAATTTTACATCCACAATCTCAAATGATGTCCCAGGGTTTTATTTATTTACTTATTTATGTTTATTACAGAAAAATATTTTTAAGCTTCTCATTATGTGACTAAACACCAAATGTTAGGGCTTTTAGTTAAGTGTTAGTAAGCAGATCAGAAAGCATCAGAAAAGGTTGGATTAATTAAACAGAGGCTTTGATCTCTTGCTGTTTTCTCTGCTGTGTTTTTAAGTAGGTCTCTGGGATATGGTTCATTATGGGTTTTTGTTTGTAGATAAGAATAAGGGCTTGTGTGCAAGATATTTGCGCAAAAATGGTTGTACTCTTACCAAGTGCATTAAGTGATTTGGAGGATTTACAAAACAGTTACTGTGCCCATAGCTATGCACATTTGGACAGCATTGTGCAAGGTGCCATACAGACCATTAGTGAGTGACAGTTTTTGCCTTAGCTCACACTAAAAGTGTGACCTTTAAGCTTCAGCTTAATTTTTAAAGGTGTCTGAAACATGCCAGTGTACATTGCTATGCTATAGTTGAAAAATAAACAGGTGAAGATAGTAGCATACAGTGATTTTGATTTTTAAAACTTTTTTTTTCTTCCATGACTAAATATTTAGAATCCTGGAGTGATGGAAAAGCTTAGGTTGCAGATGCCCTCTGGAGATCATCTGGTGCGAGCTCCAGTTGAAAGCAGGGCCCTATCAAGATAAGTCTCAAATATTTCTATCAAGGAAGATCCCATCACTTCTCTGGGCAACCTCTTCAATTGTTTAACTGTTCTCACAGTAAAGAACTTTAATGGAGTTTTCCAGGTTCTGCATGTTCCTTCTTCCTCTGTCACTGTGCTTCCTTCTGGTGAGAGTACCTCCATCTTCTCTGTAACTCCCTCTTAGGTACTGGAAGGCTAATTTATACTGGTACTGCTCCAGTCTCATTTCAGCTGTCGGCTTTTTAACATGTTGTTTTAACATCTGGCCTATTTTAGTTTAATCTTTTATAGAGCAGATTATTAGTGATTGTGATGCTCACTAAAAACAAAACTATTAAATGGAGGGGAGAGTCAATATCCTTTTTTGCTGTTTATGGGAATAATTAATTTCCTATGACAAGGAGTAAAATCTCAGGTGAACAGAAAGATGTGCTCCGCTGTAGCATCTTCTTTCCAGAAAGAAAAGAAAAAGTTCATTCTAAGGCACCCTTACCTGCAACTCTGAATTTAAACAAATTCTAGTTTATATAAATTCTTCTTGCAGACACAAGAGAATGACAAGTGACTCTGGGTTAGTGCTGCCCATGTCACTTTGCATTAGGAAATACAGTGTGACTGACATGAGTGATATAAAATGTCAAGTAAGACACTTGTCAAAAATGGTACCTTTTCTGTTTAAATGTAGTGAAAGAAACTGTGGCTTAAAACCAAACCAGGTGGTCTGGGTTTTCTTTATTTTTCCTTTTTAATTCTCTAACGGTGACCTGGGAATATTTACTTCTGAATAGTTACAAAAGTTTTTTATGAATTTATACTGGCAAGCTCTTTCTGTGGTGATCAGGAGCAGTCTTCCTAGGGAGACAATTAGTAGGAGGACCTTCACTCACATACCTTGCTCTGTGTAGCCCTGACATCCCATTTCCCTGCTCTGAAGGTAACAATTCCTGCATTCCTAATTTAGCACTGCAGATTGTCTCCATCTCTCCAACACCTCATTCCCATGTCGAAAGCCACAAAAAAAAAAAAAAACAAGAGGACTGTGCAGCTGCCTTCATTTCCCGATTTTTCTCTCTCATCTCCACTCTTCCCATCAGCAGGAATACCTCCAATACTTGGATATGATGCATAACAGAGTTTCTGTGCTTTACACTGAGACTCTCTGTATAAACCCTTGGGCCAATTCCAGTTGTGTAAGGAGATAAGGATGCTCAGCAAGTGACAGCACTGAGTCTTAAGGTGATGTTGTAGTCATAGTTTGCAATGTCAGATCCCAGTCCTGTCAGATGCACTTTTTTCCCTGTAGGGGAAGAATTGTGTCCTAGACTTCAGGGTATATAACAAATAGATGGCGTAAAAATAGGTTAAAATCATAATCAATTCCAAAATACAAATAGAAGAAAGGATTTGAAGTGATTCACAAGCTTTTATTATCTAGAAAATATGCATCAGCTAAACAACAACTCTCGATGGCGTTTTACTGTTGACTTTGGGGAAGCAAGACTATGGCACAGGTGTGTATTTATGGAGAGCTTTCTGTTTAGAAATTCTGGAAAAGAGCTCTCCATGGCTTCTCCTGCTCTGCAGTGTAGATGCATTCTTTGGCATCCTGCTGTTCTGTCCTAGTTTGCTCTGAGAGATCAAGCCCAGACACACAACTTCTTCCATAAACCCTGGTTTTGATGGATTTGTGGATATGCTTGTTGAGTTCCAAAGCTGCAACAGAAGTGGTTACTGTGTATTAGACCATATGCACTTTTATTCCTTTTACAATGGTAAAATGTGTTTTCATGTGAATTTGTGAATAATTTTTATACTACATAAAAGGAAGAGTAGACCCTGAATTTTTGAAAAATATATTTTGTTTGTTAGCTGAGTGCAAAACAAAATGATTTAAAACAAAGCCACCTGCTTCTCTGTGATGCTTATGAACACAAATACAATTAAGTTAATTGAATTGCAATTTGTAATTTCACAGTATCTTTTTTCCTTCCTTTTTTTTTTTTTTTTTTTTTTTTCCTTTTCTTGTGGCAAGCCGTGAGAAATGCACCCAAATGACAGAACAAAAAAAAAATCTCTTTATAATTAAAATTAATTTCTGGAATGTCGTCTAGATAGTAAGATCTTTGTGCTGTGGCATAGCTACATAGAATTGGATCAAAAATTTAGTGGGTAGAAGGTGATCTGTGACAGTAGGGCTGTAATCTGGTGCTTGAACTATTTTGGATAATCCTGCAGCAGATACCAATTGAATTACAGATCTTGACTGTCCCTGTAATTTTTTTTTTTTTTCTGTCTGCTAAGGACTTATCTCAAAAAAGAATAGGAAGCCATATTTCTCAAAATCGGTAAAATAAGACATTGTTTTAACCATGTTGCCATCCCAAAGATGGCACAGCATAGACCAACATAGACAAGTACAAATTAGGAGGGGATGTGGCCAACAGTGATCTAAGTTAGAAGGCAAATTTATTTCAGCTGTGAAATCCAAACTGTGCATTATAAAAGGACTTCTTATTTCTGGCTCAAAATAAAACAAAACTTGAGGAAGGGAGAAGGTTTTGCTACATCCTTAATTTGCGCTGGCAGCTGTGGACATCCTTATCTATTTCATATACTAGATTTTGAAGCTTGACTCTCTTCTTTGCAGGTCCTTTCTTTCTTGTGCCTCTTATCTCCTGAATATTATAATTTTCAGCAAGCATTCACTTGTCTTTTTTGGTCTTCTCTGCTTCCTTTGTGCAGGGGTTTTTGTATGGATCAAGCACCATAATGTCTTGTGGTGCTTCAGCAAACCCAGGTGTGGCACCATGTGTTACATAGCCTAAATAAAACATGTAAGGCAAGTGTTCAGGTCATGCAGTTGAATATTTGCAATCAATCTTTACCAAGCTGGGGTGTATCAGTCATATATGACATTACAGACCATGGTAATAGCCAGCATCTTTCAGCTGGAATTACGCAGCAAGAGTAATAAAATGAAGAAATTAATAATTTTACACTTCTTGCCACAAACACATAAATCTTTTAAGGGCAATAACATAACATTTGCACAACCTGATGTATGGAGTAACTTGTAACGTATGGTATTTAAGGAGGAAAAAAAAAAAATGTTTTTCTCTTAACACGTAAATGGGTTGCTGTTGCTAGCAACTTTACAGAGAGATGACAAATCTGCTCAGCACTGGAGCAAAAAGACCCAGTGTTCTGGGCTGCAAGTTCTCCATTCTGCATGAAGGCATTTTGTTAGAAGAGATTGTGGGATGGTGAAGGGGGCGGCAGTGAAAAGGTTATTTAGGGAAAGGGGAGGAAAATGTAAGTAATTTACATTCTGTCGTAGAATAAGCTTGTCTCTAAATCACACATTACAAACAGCTGTTTGTCAGCTAGAACAGATCAAGAAATTAAATAGTGCTCATGCAATCAGATTCATCAGCTCGCAGTAACTGTTCACTAATGATGAGCAAAAAAGAGAAAGATACTCAGTTGAAGAAAAATACCAATAAATTCCTCGGTCATTTCAGATGTTGAATAATTGCGTGTTTTTGCAGCATATGTTCCTGTGACCTTTATAGTATAGATTGAAGAATATTTTCATAGGATGTCAGAATGCTCCTCATAAAGGAATTAATTACCTATTTCCAACCTGCCCCACCTTCTGAGTTATGAAGCAGCATATGGTCCCTTCCAACCCTAACCATTCTGTGATTCTACAATATCATTGCACAGCTAACAACACAAGATGCAGTCATGACTCGTAAGCTTCATCATGGAAAACAGGCCATCCTTAAGTATTAGGATTGGGGTTCTGTAGACCTGGTTTTATCCTTGACTCTGTACTTGACTTAGTCCTCACCTTTCAGCAACTCATTTGTATTTCTCTCTGTTCAGGAGTCTACAGTCGTCCTGTTTGGTCATCCCTTAATATAGTTCAAAGCTGTGACCATCTTTTACTGATTTTGTTTTGGTCATATACATGCTACTCTAAATGTTATCATACATTATTATTTCTGGATCTGTCTTTGCTAAAACGACAGTTATTAGCTTAAGGTACACATGTTAAGCTTCTGCATATAAAAAATGGAGGGTCTTCTTTTGTAGATGTGAAAAATGAGTTTCCAATGAAAATCATTTTACCAAACACTGTTTCATCCTAGACATAGGCTTACAGATAATTCTTACGGTTAGTTAGAGAGTAATCACCACTGTGTGTGAGGTAGCACTTGTGAACTGCCCGAAGAGGTAAAAGACTGTTTTTTGGTTTTTTTGGTTTTTTTTTTTTTTTTTTTCTGGGGAAAAAATATAAATCTCAGCCTAATTTTAAACTGAGTCCATAACAAGATCACAATATGTTTTTCCTTCTCTGATGAAAGTGTCTGATTTGAAATTTTTGTGCGGGCCTGGGACACTGAGAGTCACTCTGTGCCAATACTAGAAAGCAGATCTGTGAATGATAGGGGTTTGTGCCCAGTACCGAAGTGACTAGTTTCTACAGTCTTTCCAAGAGTAATTTCACACTTCATAATTTCTTGTGGAAGAGTTGTCCAGAAAAGGCTGAATCAATGCAGTGGGAATAGGCTGTTAGGTTGAATAGAAACTCTGTTCTTACTCTGGACCAAAATGAGCCAACATCTGCTTTGCTGTAAGCTTGCTGACTTCTGCAATGGTGTGTGTAACTCCCCGTGAAATTAGATTGGGCTGAAGCTGGCTGTTATGGGGTTTCTGTTTAGAAGGTTTGCACCTTCCCATATTTAAAAAAAAAAAATGGGCAGAGGTCCATCTTCTTAACGCCTGGCATTAACTGCTCAGTCATCACCTTATTTCAAAATAAAACATCCACTAAAAAAACCACATTAGTGTACCTTGTGCACTAATACAGGAAGAAAGTACTTTCAATAGTAAAACTGCATAAAGACATCTATGTTCCTTTTATTACCTGCCATGACTACCATTATTTTGCCCTGTTTTTTACAGCTGCTGCACCTGGCTAAAGTGTGAGGCTGTTAGAAGACAGATCATAGTGAGACACCTGGCAATAGTTGGCAAAGAGGTATGATGCGATTACTGTGGTGTCTTTTGGTGACCATATTCAACTTCTTCCAATGGCAGTCAGATCTACAGGCTGCTCTGTATTTGCCTGGATAATAGTGTAGGAGAGCAATAATCATCCTGTGGAGAAGACCCTTTAAAGGCTGTAAACATTTGGGACTGGCTGAGAAGTTCCCCCCAAGATCATAAGTGAAGGCAGATATTGAGCTTCTTCCTCAGTTTCTTCGTTCTGTGTATTTTTTTTTTGTTTTTTTTTTTCCTAGGGAGTACTGACGATAACTCTTCAAAGCCTGGTGCAGTCATGCCATCATTTCCATGCTGGTTCTGCACAATCTAGCTTACACCTGAGGCAATACAGCTATATTAATGCAATGCTCTGCCCCAGCTAATTAACTCTGAGCTAGCTCGTGTTTCTGAAAATAGCACTGTAAACCATCTGACTATGTACTGTGGAGGAAGAAGCTGATAGACTGAAGGGCCGTGGCCCCACTTTCCGCTTTTCTTTTCCCATTAGCACCATCCAATTTACATGTATTTGCTTGGGCACCTGACGCAGTTGCAGCTACTTAGCCAGCTTTGTTCACTTGGAAACTGTGAGGATGAAGTTTGGGTAAGCACTGTACAAACAGTGAGCTAGAGACAATTTGCAATGTAGATAGACACATACCATATGGATAGACAAAACAGATGGTGGGTGAGGGAGGAGGAGAGTTAGGAACAGAAGCACAGAACAGTGAGCAGATTTCCTCACAGTTGTCCTAGAGTCTAGTACAGGATCAAAATAAGAGCTGAAATTTCTTGGCCTGGAGGCTGGTGTCTTATCAGTGTTGCCTCAAGTCAGGGAATGTGGGGTTTTTTTTTCAGTTATTCCCTTAATTCATCTACTCACTTAGAGTATAGCCATTACCTTCCTGAGAATTTGAACTGGCGTTTGTCTTTGTCTGAACAGTTTAGAGATTTTCTGATCACAGTGGTTCTCATCAGGAAAGGTCAGGAGGAATGACATTTTTCATAGTCAGTCAAGTTTAAAACCTGGCTATGGTTCCTGCATAACAACAGCAACAATTTGCATTTATATAGCACCTTTCATCCCTTAGGATCTCAGAGTACTTTATAAACCATATGTAGGAATAATTTCACTGAAATAATAGTTAAAAATCTCCCCTGAAGCCCTGCAGCCTATGGGTCAGCATACAGTCCAGCACTGCTACACAGTCCATAGAGAAAGGCATGGAGAGGATGCTGTTTCTTACCAGACAATTCTGGTAGATTAAGGGAAAATGGAGTTAAATTGCATAAGAGAAAATTTGACTTGAGTGGACTTTGAGAGGACGCTACCCTTATAAAGCGAGTTGTAATAAAATGTCAATATCGCTAGTGATCAGGGCTTTGTTTTTGTGGTGCTTCTGCAGGATGACACCTCTGACAGAACAACACGTTATTGTGCTGGCTCAGCGTGAACAGCTCTGTATACTTAATTGTTCACACTATCCAGAATCAGTTATATATTTGATTTAGATGCTTGGTAGTCAACTATATCTGGTAATATTCTCGTATGAATATCAGGCAAACCTGTCGCTGCCTTAATCTAACCATATTAGTGTGCAGTTTTTTAATTACATAGTGCCGTCTCCTCAAAAAAACCAATAACCCCACAACCAAAGTTGTATAGTTGTACACATTCTACTTGCTTAGAGAGCAATGATGAACTTACTTTACTAGCACAGAATGAGATGAAAGTGATATCTACCAGAAGATTTAGAATAAATGGAAAAAACACAGTTAAGTGGGCTTGACTTAATCAGATTAAAATGTGTGTGTTCTTCTCTTTACTAAATTAATCACTTCAGTTACTGACAAGTAAATTCTATATATCCCCAGACCATCCTTTGGAAGTGCCTAGCAGCAAAAGAGCAAGGGATACAATGACAGGCTTTCTGCAATCTCAACTTGTCCCAGTGCTTTCCAAGATGAGTGTGAGGTTACAATTTTTTTTTTTTTTCCACTAATTCATAGGAAAAATTTAATTTAGAGGTGAATATAGTCTACCAAATATGCCATTAGTTTTGTTTTTCCTAAGCACCGGATGTATAATTTTTTTTAAAATTATAATTTTTATTAGGGAGCAAGCAGAGTGTTAATATATGGTTTGAGCCAGAAAAAAAGGCATGTACCCTACAGCACCCAGTGGAACTAGCAGTAGTACAGCTCTTTTTGAACATCCTAATAATCTCTGAGGGGTGCTTCTCTCACTGTCTTCAAGGTCATCTGTGAGTGTCTTACTGGCTTCAGCAGGAGTTGGTGGTGCTCACCCTCCTCTACACCGAGTGCTGTACAGGCCACCCAAGCAGTGATCATTCATCACTGCCATCTTTGTCATGGCACTCAGAAAGGTGAGGACCAACCTTTCTGCAGGGAACTATAAGCCCAAGAGCTGTGTAGATGGTAGAGCTAAGTTTAAAGGCTGATCCTGAAGAAAATGGAATTATTAATACCCATAGTGATGATATAAAAACAATATTCCCCTGAGGACATGATTTATCTTACGTGACAGCAGGGCTGACAAATGCCCCTGCTTAAAGCCTCTTACTGGTACTGTTAAAGTGCAAAACATTGTAATAACAGGCTGAGAACAAACTGACTGCTTAAATGGCAGGTTACTTTAAACCATCCCCCAGTCATCAAGTGCCTTCTTTTTTTCCTATCATTTTATATTTTACTTCTAGGATCAGGAGAACTCTTTATAAAAAGATGTTTAGTTCTTGTGAGTAATTTGCTCAAAGAAGAAACAAATGCCTGTAATCTATAATTATTCAGCACTGCTTTACCTAAAGCATGTTTCACTTCTGAAACACCTGGAAAGCTTTTTTTTCTTCCCCTCAGTCCTGCCTTCAACTAATTTTTTGTTAGCAGAGGTGTGTGTTTAGTTTCCTTTGTTGTGTGGAATTGTTTCAGTTGCTTGGCTGAATGACTGAAAATGAGGAAAGTATAAAAAGGGAAGATTTCCGTCTGGAAAAGCGATGGCTGATACAGGAGAAGAGACATGTCTATAAAGTGGCAAAGACAAAAATAGAGGATGAAATAGTGGAACTCCTTGCCACAGGGTGTTGCGTAAACTGAAAATTTATATGGGTCCCTAAAGTAAATGAGCAAGCTCACGGGAATAAGAAAATTAAAAAATAGGTCTCCCTATACACAGATATGCTGTGTATAGGTTCCTGAGGTTCTGGAGCTACAAATCACTGGAGGGTGAGAGAACAGTCTGAAGGGCTGTCTCTACAGATTTGCACTATTTGTGTCCTCTTCCCTTGACTTTGCTGCTGGTCAGCTGGAGACCGGTTCCTGGGTCAGCTGGACCTTTAGTGTGCCCCAGTGCATTGTTCTTCACTTACTGGATTTTAGGTTGCCCAGGCAAATCATTCCAGCCTGTCAAATTTGCAGGATTTCAGCTTTCTAGAAATGTTAAAAGTAAAATAAAAAAATTAAAAAAAAAAAAAAAATTGTTTGTATGCTTCACAGAGGAGATTAAAAGATGAGGGATTCTTGATGTCCTCATCTAACAGCATCATGGTCCTTCATGCTGTCTTTAGTGCAGGTGGGCTGAATCTGATGTTAGTTACGGATGACGTGAGTCCTCCTACACTGAGCTGCCTTTGAGCAAAAGTCACGGTCCGAATGGGAGGAGTGGGTGTCTCTAGGCTGGATCCTGACCTGGAAAGCACCTCTGCTTCTATTTCTGGCTGTGGAACAGAGAAAGCCCCCAGATAAACCAGTGTTTCAGAATGTGATTAGGAAGAAACTTCCCTTGCCACCTACCCAAGGGATCTAAATGCTTTGACTAGCTCAAGGGATACCTTGGGGCAATGTGTTCTTTCTGATTCTTGGACTTGGTGGGACAGACCTCAAGATTTCTCTGGGCTTTGAGGTGTTTCGCGTTTCTGTGTATAATGAAATTCTCTGCTTCAGCCTCTTTCTTTCTCCCTTTTCTCCCCTGCCTCTCTCTGGTTAACAAACTGAGCCCGTGGGGCCCTTGGAGCTCTCTGTGGCTGTTTTATTCATAGATTTAGCCCCTTTCTTAGTGCAGCAGCCTCATCAAATATTTTTCAAGGACAACTTTTCTCCCTAAAGGTTTGCTCAGCAGCAATGACTGTCTCATCTAGGGAATCTATTCTGATTAATTTGACTTTAGCTTTCTTACTGCTCCAGCGGAGTCCAAATTTGTCAAGGACTTAAATATATATACGTGCACGCCAGGGAAGTCTTACAAAAATCCGGAACACGATGAGCTGCCTCCTAATTTTATTAAGAGGTTCGCTCATTGGAAAAGGACCACTGTTATCGGCCTGACCGGAGAGGAATGCAGCAACAATTAAGATTGAAGCGACAAGAGAACTCGTTTCTGACATAACCGCAAAATATTTAGAGTCACGAGATTTTTTATTTTATTTATTTATTTTTTTTTTTTCCTTCCTCCGTGTGTTTGTGGCTGGCCGGCACCGGGGCGCAGTGCGGCCGTGCCGCCAGTGGGGGCCGCTGCCCCCGCGGCAGCGTGCGGGTGGCCCCGGGGGCGGAGGGGCGGGGCAGGGGGCGGCCCCCGGTGTCCGGTCACCAGCCCCGGGCCTTGCGGGGCGGGGCTGTGCGTCGGAGCCTTCTGCCCGCGGCGTCTCGACCGCCGGGCATTGTCCTCCTGCGACACGTTCGTTAGCGCAGAGGGCACCGGCTGTTTTTCGCTGCCAGCCGCAGTCAGGATCTGCAGCCCCTTCGGCCGTCTTGATGTTCCTCAACCTCTCTCTTCAGTTTCTGCTAGAAACATGCCCAATTCTTGTAATCCACTCTGTTAGAGGAACCTAGATTTTATAAATTCATGCATATTCTTGTGTAGGTCCTTCTTGGCAATTGTTGTGATTTAGCCCCGCTCAGCAGTTAAGATACCACACAGTTGCTCACTCACCTCCCCCACCCCCTTCAGTGGGAGAGGGAGGCGAGTCAGGACAGAAAAGAAGGCAGAACTCCTGGGCTGAGATAAAAAAACATTTAAGAGAACAACTGAGGAAAATAAAACAGAAATAGGAAACAAAAACAATATCACAGTATACTTAAGCATGGAATTTACAGTACAATAGCTCATGGGGGATCCTGATGCCCAGCTCCTTTCAGTGCAGCAAAACCTGCCCCTCAGCACCATCCCCAAGTTTATATACTGAGTGTGGTGTCACAGGGTATGGAACAGCCCTTTGGCCAATTTGGGTGAACTATTCCAGCTCTGTCCTCCAGCCACAGGTGCCACCAGCTCCAGTTCCTCTCCCAGTTCAGGTGAAAATTAACTCTATCCTGACTACAACCAGGACATTATACTCCTTGCTCATAAAATCCAGCTTCTTAAGCAATACTTGACCACTTTGCTGTTTTAGTTTGGCTTATTTAAATGGAAATTGAGAATGGAATTAATGAAGAAAAGAGCTGAAAGCTTTCCTTCTATCATAAGCCAATAGAGGCATCACTTTCTTGTGGAACTAAAAGAAAAGCTGAGGGAAAATGAAAGGAGAGAGCCATCAGACATCTAGCTAAGAGCATCCCTTAAGATGCTGGCAGGGTCTTGGATGATATCAGAAACCAATATATAGGGTTAGCGTGACTGGAAAACACCTTTAATGGTAGGCCGTGATGAATTTCTAACCCCCAAAGAATATAAATCAATCTACCCTTCAGCTGTGGTTTCCCTGTTTCTTTCCCATGGTGAATACATATTTCGGTAAGAGCCTATTTTTAAAAAGAAACATAAAATAGGAGGTGAATGTAAGTCTGGTCTTCTTCATCCCACATGTGGAATTAATATCAGAATGGCTGTGAGTTAACTATAGCACTTGCAGGCATCTTTGTGAAATTCTTGAGCTGCCTGTGAAAATAAATTTCTCTACCCATCCCTTTATGGGAAGATGTTGTGGAGCCCTTTGTGCAGCATTCAGAGAAGGTGGCTATAAATTAGCTTTTTCTCCCCTACCCGCTCATACTGTCTGTCCCTATAGACACATCTATGCCTGACTACACCGAGTGCTTCAGCTGGCCCTGTGATTCAAATCCAGACCGTGGGATACTTTTGCCTGACCAGTTGCCTTTGCCACAGAGGCCGTTAAAGTATTGTACAGTTGCTCAGCAGACTAATACCTTCCCCTCATCCTGCCCTGTTAAGTGCTTGATGCCCTGAGCTGTTTGGTCCATGTGGGACTGAACATTTCCTTCACAGAGCACCTGAGGGGGTGTCCAGGCGTAGAAACGTGAGGTGCAACAGATGACTCAAGAAGGATCCCAAAGCTGGGATTAGAATAATTCACTGAAACTGGGCCGGTTCCCCAGAGCTCAGGAGGACTGAGACTCTGTGATATTCTTTGTCTTGGTTAGCACAGGAAGGCAGATGAGTTTCCCAGCTCTCTGATCTACAGAGCTTTTCTAATTTACCACTTGGGTGGCTTCACTCCCTTTTGTCCTTGGGTTGCCTGGAGCTTTGGAGGGGCTTCTCTCCAGGACCCCGTTGCATTTCCAGGGCCATACTAGAGATAAGACTGCCATGCCTTTTAGGTCACTTGGTGCTTCCGGTGTTAGCACTTTACTGCAAACAAGAAGATCATGAGAATTGATTCCAGCTACTGTGGGACAAGTAGACAGGGGCTGTTCAGAGGAGCAGACTCCAGATGCTTGCCTGTATGGTGCATGACCTTTCTTTAGTTCTTCAAGGGTAGCGTAGAAGGT
The DNA here is from genome assembly GCA_009806455.1 of Tetrax tetrax. Classification (NCBI taxonomy): domain Eukaryota; kingdom Metazoa; phylum Chordata; class Aves; order Otidiformes; family Otididae; genus Tetrax; species Tetrax tetrax. The sequence continues at coordinate 661,011 of WHYT01017771.1, forward strand.
GGATGGGTTTGAAAGCATTAGCATTCCTCCACATCTTCTGAATAATTTTACCATTTTATCAGAGTTAATTTTGTTTGAATTTCTTCCTGTTGTTTTCTTTCCCAGTCTCCACCACTTAAGAGGTCAGCAGAAAGCTACAGCTTGCCTCATATTTATTCAGTGACTTTTTCAGATGAGCATCTGTCTCTTCAGACTTCTTGCATTTAACCCCTTACTTTGGGTAGACCTTTGCTTCTAGGCTTGAAGATAATTCACTGTTAGCGTCCTCTGCAGTCTGCTTATAACCTTGACTTTGGAGGAAGATTTTTATCTCACATGGTGGAAAATTATTCAAGGGAATACTGTATAGTTGTTTTCTTTTCTATTAGATATCTTGTAGTTCCCACAGAAGTATAACTTTGAAACTGGTATGTTCTTTGTTATCATGTATAAAAATAAATGCATTAAAAATATCTCTACCAGATCATTGGTAGATTAAACCCAGATTGCTGCCAAAGGAATAAAATAATCAAATCAATACTTCTCTTTAGGCCAGATCTATTATTTTTAAGCATCTTTTTATTGTTTAAAAAAATGTGTATCTAGTATCTAGCAGCAATTACCAGCCAGAGCTGTGTCTTAGGTAATAAAAAAATGTTCAACAGAAAGTTGCCTAACAGTTTTACCTCCTGGGTTTTTTTTGTGGTTTGGTGGGTTTTGGTGGTTTTTTTTTTTTTGG
>WHYT01017771.1:661748-703446 GCA_009806455.1 Tetrax tetrax
TTTTTTTTTTTTTTTTTTTTTTTTTTTTTTTTTTTTTTTTTTTTTTTTTGTGTAGTAAGACTCTCCTGTTGTTTGGCATGTACTTGTGTCTCCCCAGGGTGACTTGTGGGTGGTAGGGGAGCAGACTTCAGGTAACCTTATTCTAAGGTGCACCTTGCTCTGAGTACCTCCTTCTGTATTAGGGTGTGAGTAAAAACCATTCCCTGGCCTCCTTGGTTTCCTGTGGTGCTAAATGGAATGGAAAGTGGTAAGAGAGGTGTAGCCAAGGTGCCGGTTTTCAGGAGTTCCTTGTGAGCCATAGTGTGTCGCTGTGGCCGATGTCTTCAGCAGGAGGAGGCAGCAGCCAGTTCTCGGTGCAAATTCAAGTGTGGAAAGGAGCCCTGCAAAGGGAATTCTCTGTAACTTCTTCCCTTGGTCCCTCATTGTCTGAACAGACCTGATAAAACCACTTTATGCACAGTGTGTAGATTTTCACACTTCTGTGGTATGCTGAGTAATAAGGACAGGTATAGTAGAGGTAGAACTGCAGATACTGGTGGTCTTTTTCAGCCAAAACATTTTTTCCTGAAGAACAAATGTGATTTTATCGAATGTTTCGGTGAAGAGGTTACTGATTTATCTTTCAGAAAAAAGGATGATATAAATATTTCATTTTAACTTTTTAATATGAATTTTGTTTTTTGAAACAGTGCACCAATTAGGAATTTGCTTAATTTTGTAAACAAAGTAATATAAACACTGGAATTAAATTAAACACTTCTTGTTACGCACCCCACCCCCCCAGAAATGTTGTTCTTCTCTTTTTAACAATTTAAAAAGGAGTCTTGAACAAAAACCCAAAACCCTACATTTCTCTAATTTTAAGAATTAACTTACAGCAAGTCTTTCAACATACACTGAAATTGTAAATTGAGAAGAACCAGCCTTTATTCCTTCTAGTGCTTCTATAGAGTGATTGTCCAAAATGCACATTTAAATCCTTTATGGACATCTGAGAACACTTTCTATGAAAGCAAATTCAAATTTTATTTGTAAAATTATTAATTTGAAAAATTATTTAGAAATTTGAAATTGATACTTATTTGGAAATTTGTTTCAATTTAAAAACCCCTTAAATTAATTTAAACCTTCCTTATTTTATGAGAGCAAATGGAACAGCAAGCCATAGAGGGATGCTAAATTTTGGTTAAAGAAAAATTTTATTTATTTTAAGGCATAGGAAGAGTCTAGTGCTAGACAATATTTATTGGTACCGTCATTTGGAATTAAGTAGTATACAAGTGTGTCATCTAGGTAACTAGATGAGTGCTAGATAAAGAGTGCTGAAGAATTAGGGTCTTGATTTTCAGAGTAGTCTATTGAATTAACAACTCTGTTTATTGTGCTTGCAAACTCTGCCTTTCTTTGTTTGACAAGAGTAAATATTTCTACAGATGTAAACACATGTCCCATTGTCTGGTGACAGAATTCAGATGAATACCTTCCCTGGACTGTATTAAAATATCTGTATTGTTTTTCATTATCATTTCCTTCCAAGCATCACACAGAATGTAATAATATGCACTTGCAACTGTGCTACTTTGGCCAGGAAAACTGCAACTTCCTTTCAGTTTCCGTTTTCATTTGTAATGAAGCACATGCTTTGGTTTAGAAATTATTGCAACTAAAAGAGGAAGAATTAAAATTTAATGACATCATCACCATGTCTAGCATTGCCTGGAGGAAAAAAAAATGCTGTGCCATGCCATGCTCAGCTGTATTATATTTAGCAGAGTCCCTGGGAAGCAGTGCTGGCTCGTGACAAGAGGCGGGGTGTGTACAGCCAAGACCTGTGTGCAGAAGTGCAGAGGAGATGTTCTGCAGATGCATTCGTGCATTTCCAATGGGAGCATGCGCTGCAGTAGGCAAAGCTGATGGGCGGGTCACAATCCCCGTTGGTCTCTTAATAAATCTATACCTAAAAATCTGGGAGTGTTTTTGTGCAAAGATGCTAATCTCAGAGAAACTGGCCCCATTAAAGGCAACTCTTATAATTTCTGACCTTCTGCAAGTAGTATGTTATAACCATACCTGTGTACTCTTGAAGCAGACATTGCTGTGACCTGGTGGGCTGTGTTGCTTTCCCTAAATGCTGCTGTTAGAATTAGCTGTCAACAAATCCAGTAGCTACAGTAACCTGAGAAATACTGGTTTTTAATTCCTTAATTTTTGATTCCCACATTACTCACCCTGAAATTTTTGTACTGACATTAGCAAATATCCATCTAGTTTTTATCATATACATGCCATAAGTATCAATCGTGTCAGTTCTGAACTTGATTTGAAGAAAGCAATGGAAGAAAGAGGACAACTGTGAAGGAAAGCAGAAAAGACTGATTCTGAGCAACGGTCTGTTCATTCTTTGCCTTCAGGTAGACTAGAAAGATTAGCTGAGACATTTCAGCCATGTTACATCTTCACAAAATTGCTTGAGACAGCACCACTCAATCTCAAATGTTCTGATAATCCAAAATGGATCTAACCGCTTACTTTGACACTTGAAATACTTTTGTCTGTCTGGATCCATGTTGTGCACCAGACATTTGCTGCAAACGCTGTAAGTTTGAATCTAGAAAAGGCCAGAGAGCAGATTGCCAAGAGAGATGCTCATATATTGTGCATGAAGTCAGTATAAAAAACACAGGCAGATAAAGGAACTAAATCCCATTATCAATTTTTTTTTTTATTGTCACAGATGAGTTGTTACAATTGACATTATTCCTTAAGTACCCCAATAAACAAGAGCAAACTCAGAGGCAGAGTTTGTACATGATCTGTGAAATTCCTCAGACTAAACAGACTTGTGTGGTGGTTTAAGTTATTATTGCTGCTGCATGCATCTGTAGAATTGGTTGAGATTTTGTATAGCTCTCTGTTTTTTGGTTTTTTTTTTTTGGTTTTTTTTTTTTACAAGAATACCTTAAACCCTGACTAGCTTAGCTCTGTTGGCTTTTGAAAAGAGAGTTTCCTACCACTCAAAGACAGACCAAGAAAAAAATGTCTTCCTGAGAACATGACATTTGACATGAAGATGAGACCATGTTCTTCTGAAGATGATACAATCTCAGTATTATGTGCCTGGTGTATGGCTGGACATTTTCTCCAAGGAAGAATTGCTGGTTTACCTTCTAGAGAAAGAGTTACAGCAAATTTTTTTAGGATGGAGGTGAGGACTAATTGCTTTCATGGTAACATGCAACCAAAGAAGAGTATAACTGCTGGAAAATTAGTAGATGTAAGATGGATATATGACCTTATGTCCTAAAGACAAATTCTTGCCCATTATCACTTGCTCATATGAACTATCTGGAGACAAGCAATTGGAGCTCTGAGATAGCTAAAAGCCTCTCCAATGTCATTCTTTTGCTTGATACTTTGCAAAGCACCTTCTCCCACTCTGTATCTTAAGCTCACCTTGCAGAACATAACGAGGCAAAAGTACCCTGTTTTTCATTACACCCTTCCTCCATTTATGGGAGGGGAAAGCCTCCTTTATTCCTCTTGTCTGGGGAAATAGGGCAAGATTTACCTCGCAGAATGCAAGCTTTATGGAGGTTTTTTTTTTTTTCTCTGCTTTCTTTTTCTTTTTTAATTGAGTGTTAAAAGTGATTTATCTAAGAATGCAGAGAGCAACCAGTCTGGAATACCAAAAAATGGCACCTTGTTAATTAACCAAGCAATTGTCAACTTGATTGAATCTCTTTGAAGTTATCCAGCGAGTATGTGCACACCATATGCAAAGAGATTAGTAATGTGGGAACGCCAGTGTTGGCAGTAAGGTCAGCTTCTTGATCAATAATAACTCAGCTGGAGCAGACATTTAATCTAAAAGAAAGAGTTCATCTCCAATCAGGTCTTTTAAAGAGAATGACCAACAAAATCTAATCACTGATTACTTAATATTTATTTAGTCAAGCAGTGACCTTGCTTACTATTGTTTAATCAGACATTATTAGCTAATTCCTCCATTCAGCTCCAGCTTGTGTATTAGACTTTCTCCTAATTGATGTTATAACTGTTAAAGAGGAAAGACATCACAGTTTATGTGACACTGAATTCATAGGCAAAATTCATAGGCGAAATCAAACTGAAAACCTTTCTGCAAGGCTGAATCTTTCTGTCTCCACATCCTTCCTAACACGTGTTTCTTCAGCCTCTTCTGAAGGACCTCTAATGATGGACAGTCCACAGCTTCACAACACAGCAGAATGTTGGAACATGTCTTTATCTCAGGCACTGTCATATGTTCATGTAGTGTTTGTATTATTCATATCTCATTTACTTTTTAAGAGCCTAGTGTAATTGGACCAGTTTACACTGGGTAGCAGTAAAACAGCCAGCAGGCTGAGTATCAATGAGGGGGAAACAGTCTTCAGCTCCAATGTCACCTTGCTGTTACAAGGTGACTTACCTCCCTCAATCTTGACTAAACAGGGGTGATTAGGGATAGAAAATCACTTTGAGTTTCCTGAACATTGTCTCCAGAAAAAAAAAAAATTGAGAACATCTATATCTCTATGCCCAAAGCTAATTAAGTTGCAAGCCATTTAAGCTGCACCTGTATTGCAAATCAAACCAAACCACACCACACCACACCACATCCAGGCTTGGGATAACTGTATTGTATTGGCTCACAGGTGGAAAGTGCACTTTAAGGCCAAAAGTACATCCAGGATTGTGAAAATAAGATTTTGCTGTGAATGTTGAATCCTCAGCTCTAGCATCCAGGATGTGTATTAGGTGCTAACCTGAAATAACATTTAATTTAGGTTGGAATTGTGCTTTGTAGTTCACTTTCTTATACCCCATGGATTCTAAGATGCATAAAGGCGTAATACAGAAACACAGAAATCATAGCTTTTGTTCTTTAATCCTATGAGGAGGTGGAAACCTGGGCTGCTCTACTTCTCCCTGAAAGCACTAAACCCACACAAATCATCCCTCCTGTGGGATGCGTTTTGGAATCCCCAGCTGCCTCACCTGCACAAGGACAGGTGGCCTGTTCTCCATTGAGCACCAAAAAGATACAGGGATGCTTTTCCTCTCTGCCAGGTTGTGGAAGGAGTTACCTCAGCAGACCCAAACCAGTGGTTCCTGTGGCTAAGCACGGACAATAGAGAGCAAACACAGATGTGTCACGGCACCTCAGCGGGGTGAATCCCAGCAGCTCCTGACTGTGCTTGTCCTTTGAGATCCCATTGGTGAGCTGTACCTGACGTGGTGCCTGCACCAGACCCCTCGCTGTGAAACACACATGTGACGGCTGTGTGCCAAGCGTGTTCAGAGGCTCTCATGCCAAGACCAGAGTGGGAGGCTCTATATGCTTCTCATGTTCTTACAGGGGAATCTTCTTTCCTTCCAACTTCATCTGCACGTGCTTATTTCTTACAGACTATTCTTACACTTGCTTATGGGACTCTGAGCCTGAAAATGTGTCTGTATTTTTATTCTGAGCATATCAACTGTTCTCACCATATATGCTACCTAACTCTGTGTGCTTTGCCTCTCTGTCCTTTGACCACCTCAGTTGCGATAGTGCCTTATTTACATCAGCTTCCTCTTAAGGGCAATACCGACCCATTTCATGTCTTAAAATTCATTAGTGATCCATGAAATGCTGCACCAGGCACTAAATTAGAATTTTCTTCTTCCCTTTAAAAGAATAAACAAAAGAGAGAGAGAGATAGTAACTAGATCTTGTGCGATTTTATTTGGTAATTGGTAGCTATTTTTTGTTTTATTTTTAAGTCTTATTATTAGACTGCTTTTGTATTGCAGAAGTTTATTATGAGGGAGAAATTTTAATGCTTTCGATTTATTACTCTGAGAATTGGAATTTATTCATCCTGGTTTGGAATTGATATTCCCACACAAACTTAGACCTGGATTCTGATGAGAAGTCTCCCAGCTCAGAGTCATACAGTCAGTGTTGGAGCTAAGGAAAGACAGAGATTTCAAGTTGTACTTGGTGATCTTGAGAGACATCGCTTCACTCTTTTGTACCTAAGAAGAAAGTTAGATATAGATCAAGATCACAAACAAAACTAAACGATGCCCTGAAATTAATCCTCAGTGGGTGCAAACACTTATTTTCTGTATTATTTATTTTCTTCAAGTGACTCTCCTAGTAGATAGTCATACTGGGACTTCACTTTACATGCAAAGAAAAAGTAGCTTTCTCTGCAGGACCCATTGTAACTTAGCCTTCCAAATCTGCAAATATTAGACCTAAAATCTACAGAAATCTGGGAAGACACTGATCTTGCAGAAGCCAATGTTATAACCTCACACAAGTTAATATTCTGTTTGCTATATCCTCCAGTCAGGGGCTAAAATGAATAAATTGTTTGTTTTAAGATATCTTTTAAGTATTTTAATGTAGTTACTGAACTCATGTCTATGATGACTTGATGAACAAAGATTTTATGACTACTTTAAATATTGATTACATAGCTGATAATCAATTTTAGGAAGGATTTTAGTTTTCAGATGGCGTAACAGCTATAAGTAGAGATGGTAAGTCAGAATTAGTTAAATTTATTCCTTAAGGTTTTAAGCCATTTGTCTGAAATTAAAACTAGGAGGAAAGGGAGGAGTTGAACCATAGCAGGTTATGTGAAGTTAACTTTGTTTTATTGTCAAGTAAATACTGAACCTCATGTAGTGTCTGATGCCACAAAAAGATTTCTATGGGAGTGTTTTTCTTTTCTGTCATTCTGTCCTGTATGTTTTATTCTTCTTGAGTTAGTGCTTTCATTACCTTATCCTGAGCGGCACTGAATCCTCAGTTCTCAGTGAAGGGATGTTGTGGGTGCTCAGAAGGATGGACACCTGAGGTGCAGGATCTATTGGCTCCGGAGTGCCATTACTCTCGCGATTCAGCACAGCTTGATGTCAACAATAGCCTCCTGGAAAATGGAAAAATAGCCTTTCTGCTTAGGTGGTGCTGTTCAAGTGTCTGATTTCCTTTGATATTTATTGTATATCACACCGCCACAACATTTTAGATGTAGATACATAAGCACAGTTGATTTAGAATCATAGAATCATAGATTAGTTTGGGTTGGAAGGGACCTTAAGGATCATATGAGTAGGAATTTTGTGTGCATGTTTGCCTGTCCTCCTGTGTGCATTGAATAGGCACTTTTTCCAGAAATAATTTATATTAAATTAAAATATTGAGAGGAAGAAAAAACCCAAATACTTTAACCCTCTAAGGTGCTGTGCTGCCACAGTACAGTAGCCTGCACATATGCAGTTTTCCTGAAAAGCCCTGGGCTAAGCAGAGTACATCAGGCCAAGTGTCGGGTCCTGCACTTTGGCCACAATAACCCCAAGCAGCGCTATAGGCTCGGAGCTGAGTGGCTGGAGGACTGTGAAGAGGAAAGGGACCTGGGGGTGTTGGTTGATGCTCAGCTGAACATGAGCTGACAGTGTGCCCAGGTGGCCAAGAGGGCCAATGGCATCCTGGCCTGCATTAGAAATAGTGTGGCCAGCAGGAGCAGGGAGGTAATCATCCCCCTGTATTCGGCGCTGGTGAGGCCGCACCTCGAGTGTTGTGTTCAGTTTTGGGCCCCTCGCTACAAGAAAGACATTGAAGCCCTGGAATGTGTCCAGAGAAGGGCAACAAAGCTGGTGAGGGGTCTGGAGCACAAGTCTTTTGAGGAGCGGCTGAGAGAGTTGGGATTGTTTAGTCCGGAGAAGAGGAGGCTCAGGGGAGACCTTATAGCTCTCTATACTTCCTGAGGGCAGGTTGTGATGAGCAGGGCTTTGGCCTCTTCTCCCAGGCAACAAGCAGGACCCGAGGTAATGGCCACAAGTTGTACCAGAGGAGGTTTAGGTTGGACGTGAGGAAAAACTTTTTCTCCCAAAGAGTGGTCAGGCACTGGAGTGGCCTGCCCAGGGAGGTGGTGGAGTCGCCGTCCCTGGCAGTGTTCAAGAGGTGGCTTGATGAGGAGCTACAAGATATGGTTTAGTAGCTGTGGCAGCAATGGTAGTGGGAAGACGGTTGGACTAGATGATCTTATAGGTCCCATCCAACTATGTGATTCTATGATTCTATGATCATAGAAGGGAAAACTAGAAAAGATGGCAGAACTTGTTCCTGTGCAGAAACCTGAGATTTTATGTCACAGATGGTACTTTTATGGGCCATTGTGATGCCTCAGACTGACTCAGTAGGTGAAATGAAAGAATGAAAGTAGTCCTTTTGCCAAATAAAAAGAAAAAAAAAAGAAAAAAAGAAAAGCTGATTTGGGATCTGGTCCTCACTAGGGCTGAGTAAGTTGGAGACCAACTGCTGTGATTTGTGTGATGGTATGGGGTGATTAACTTTTCCCTGGATCATTAGAGAGTCTCTGTGGATGCTGAAGTGCCAGTTACTGTTCTCAGCTGGAAGGGAAGTCAGCAATAAACAGCCAGAAGGGGGCAAAAGGGGAGAAAAAGATTATACATAGCCAGTTTCCAGACCCAGTGCGAGCACATTTGCAGCAGAGGGGTGGGGATGTGTGTGTCACATTGTTTTGTGGGGTGGTGGAGCGCTCAGGATGTGTGGGTAGGACAGCATTTAAAAAAAATTAACTTTTCAAAACATCTGAAAGAGAGGGAGCACTTATCTTTGAGAAGCATTCCTCCAATTTATAGAATAACAGAATCTCAAAATGGCTGAGGTTGGAAGGGACCTTGGGAGGTCATTTGGTCCAAGCCCCTTGCTCAGGCAAGGCCACTTACAGCCACTTGTCTAGGACCATGTCTAGATGGCTTTTGAATATCTGTCTCCAAGGATGGAGACTCCACGACCTTCCTGCAAAACCTGTGCCAGTGCTCGGTCACCTGCTCAGGAAAAAAAGTGTTTCCTCACGTTCAGATTGTGTTTCAGTTTATGCCCATTGCTTCTTGTCCTCTCACCAGGCACCACCGACAAGAGCTTGGCTCCATATTCTTTAAACCCTTTTGGTGTAAAGGGTGTTCTCTTGGCACCCTCTCTTCAGGTATTTATACACTTTGATGAGATCTCCTGAGTCTTTTTTTCTGCAGGCTGAACAGTCCTAGCAGCCTTTTCTCATAGGAGAGAAGCTCCATCATCTTTGTAGCCCTTCATTGGACTCTCTTGAGTCTTGCTTGTACTGAAGAGCCAGAACTGGACACAGTACTTCAGGTGTGGCCTCTCCAGTGGTGAGCAGAAGGGAAGGATCACCACCCTTGACCTGCTGGTATTGCTTTGCCTAATGCAGCCCAGGATAGCATTCACTGCCTTTGTGGCAAGGGCACATTCCAAGGTAAGTTACACTTTTTATTTATTTTTGGTTTTGAAGTTCACAGTCATGTAGTAGTAGTCTGTCCTCCAGAGGTCTGGGGTGTGCTGAGCTTGCCAAGAGTAGACTTTATAGCTTTGAACATTTTTAATTGCTTTGGTCTACTCCTCTGCCCCCCGGTTTGCACTGTCCTGTTGTGTCTTTTGCAAAGCCTATCTGTATATTGCGTATCGACAAAAAAAAAAGGTTGTGGCATAGTGTAGTGGATTTTTATATTCAGTTAGGATGAGTTTAGGGAGGATCAATGCAGGGGCAGCAAACTGTGAAATCACTATTACAAAGGACTCATTCTGTAAAAGAATACAGCAAATCATGTTAAAACATCTCCTTCTGAGAGGGCTCAGCCACCTCAGTTTTGCAAATGGCCTAATGTTTCAAATCACATTGTAATGTTTTACATCAGGCTCTAAGGCTGTAAACTGTAAGGCTGTATGCAGTAGTGAATTATAAACAGTGCTGAGCCCTGTTTCCTAAACTCTCTTGGTTACTTTCCAAAATATTTTAATGTTTCTTAGCACAAAGATAATGTGCTTTTAAAAAAATCATGCTTGTAACAGCATCTGGCATAATAGCCAGTCACACATCTTTGTGATATCTGTGCCATCCAATTAAGCCTGTAAACCTCTACTAATACACCTCTATCGGAGATACGTCTCTCAAATAGGCATCATTGCAATAAATCACAGTTAAAACACCAGACCACAAAAAAATATTTCTCGTGTTCTTTCAAGTGTGGAGTTTGAGTTCTATGTGGTTCCTTCTACAGCATCATTCATCGTGATGTCAGCATGTCCGGTTTTCCCCTCTCAAAGGCCCAGAACTGAAAATACTTGCAACTGGATCAGTGACAGGTCTGAGATTTACTGTCTTGTGAACCATCAGAGCTAGACACTACAACCTCCTCTCTTTCAAAAGTCATGACTCACTGCTTCTCAACAAGATAAGGCTTTGGTCTCAATGTCACTATATTCAGGAAATGTGAATCTTAGTGTACCTCAATTATTGCATTTGGAATATAGAAAAGTCTAAAACTTATTAATTCTTGTTTCCCTCTGTCTGATGCTTTTATGATTATCTCTTTTACTATTTACTATCTCTAGATAGTAAACAGAAGAAGTAACAGCGCTTTGCTTTACACATTGAGAATTTGAGAAGAAGAAAGTCCTTAGTCTTTCTGTAAGACACACAGCTATTCTGAATGGTATCTTGTGCTTAGGTTGTGTTTCTCTATCTGCCACAGATAATATTTACATATAAAATTTCAATTTCTGGATAATTTTGTCTTTTCTCATAATATGTCATGTCTTTACCTGGCTTCTTGTGAATTTGGTATGCTTCACATGTTGTTGCTGTTGCTAGATCAATAAAGCTTTAATATTTGGTGTTTGAGGTAACTCAAAAGTCACAAGACTAAGTGTAGGAAATGGAAAAACTGCATTAGTGGTCTTGATAATTTAGGGGAGGAAACCCCATTCATGGTAAAGTTGCTTTAATTAAGAGGGAGGCCAGATGGGGGTGAGTGGGACTGGGGACACTAAGTAGCCGTTACTGCTCCAATAATTATTAAATTATTTATACAAAGTAGAACTTTGTAAGAAGGGAATGTCAAGGCTCATTTCCTTTCCTTGCTTCCCCTTCCCAACCCTGTGCCACAGCCTGGTGACTAACCCACGTTTGTGTCAGCAGGAGCTTTCACTCAGGACTCTTCAGGAAGGAGAGAAAAAATGAGTGAAGTCCTCCTTCACTGTGGGTGGAAAGGAAGGACATTTTCTTGCTCTTGATTTGTAAACATTGCTTTGTGCTTCTCCTGCCTTTTACACAGTTCATAGAAATCAGCACATTTAGTTTTGGACCTCTTGGACCGTTCCGTTTAATATACTGATTTTTTTTTTTTTTTTTTTTTTTTTTTTTTTTTTTTTTTTGGTTGCCTCTCTTTTGCAGTAGGATAGCCCTCCAGAAAATCAGTTATTTACACAGTCATCTTTGTGGCAGACAAATGCTCTATTCTGAACAGACCTTGCTGAACAGTCCTGAACTGAAAACTGTCTCAGTTGTCTGAGTGACACTATCACTCCGTTTTCTGACCTAAGTCAAGCAGAGTCTTGCTTGAATGACTGATCTCAGTACTGTGTTTGTCTTATGCAGTACTAACAGGTGCCTGGCATGAGAGAGAATTAAAATGATGCTTATATATCAGTGTATGTTGTTTTAGACAACATATGTTCAGGACCTGATCCTAAACTATTGGTGATTTTGCAGAGTGAGTCTTACCTAGACAACAAATGCAGATGTTGAGTCTTAAATGGAGCTGCTTGATAGATGGCTCACTTACACCAGAGCTGTACGGAGTGCCATTGCGCGTTCTTATGAACCTTAAAAATTTGCTGGGTATTACTCAGTTCTGCTGTTTAACAGACATTGTAACGCTATGCAGACAGTTTTCAAACGCAAATCTCATCTCCTATCTTTTAAAAATCATTGTTCTAACTTTATAGCGACAGAGGTCTAGCAGGGAATGGGGATGTTGTATCACTTTGCACAGTAATGGGGGAAAGGAAAGAGAATTGTCTATAATTTGTTTCTCCATCCAGACAAGTCAAGCTAAGTTATGATGAGAGCAGTGCAGCAGTCATGATCACCTACCGTTTTATAGCCAATGTGATTGTTTTTATGAAGCCTATAACATTTTTAACAGTGCTGTTGTGCTGATCATTGTTCTTGTCTCAGCAGAACAATATTACTACAGTCAAGTCAATTCAGCTTGCAAGCAGGGCTTGCTGCTGGCAGGGTGTGAGAAGAAATCGCACAGAGGACTCTCTTTCCTTCCTTCCTCAGATGCAGGCAGGGGACAAGAGAGAGAAGGGTCACTGGTCAGTTGGTCAACCCCTTCAATGAATTATTCAAAGGTATTTTTTTCTTTTCCTTTTGGCAAGGCGATGAACAATTCTGCCACATTTCAGATAGATAGCAGCCTGCCATTTCGTGTGACTCTTCAGCTGGTGGTGTTCACACAGTGATGGGGTGAAGGGTACAAGCATGGCTAAAAATAAAGAGTGAAAGAAAGGGTCTTTTTCTTTTCATTGATTTTTTTTTTTCATTCATTCTGAATTCTTGAAAGTACTTTGCAGGGGGTCACATAAGAGTCAACATAGTGCTGGCTACAGCAGCCCTTTAGCAGAAGGAAAGGGCAGTTGGTCGTGGGGTGGAGAGGGGAGCAGACAGTACATCCCCCGTTTTTCCATCTCCTTAGTGCTTGGTTCTTCTGCATGCATGCTAGTGGCCCTTGTTTAACTGCTTGCCTGATTGCTCCTATTTCTTGTCTGAAAAGCAACAGAACATGACTTGTAAACAAATGAGTAACATCTTCCCAGCATGTGATGGGGTCAAGTGCTGTGCTTGCTCCTTTGCTGGTGATGGTGGCCTTGCTGAAATAATTTCTTACCTCCTACAGCTCCCTAGGCAGCCTAACGATCTTTACCACTGTGATAAGAGGAAAGATAAGCTCAGCCTGCTTCTTTTGTCCTTGAATATTCCTCATGTCATGTGATTGTCTTCCTGCTTATTTCCCAGTTTCATGCAGCAGAAATTTGATTGATATTTTGGTGATGGAAAATAGCTACCCAACCTGCTTAAAACTTGTCTAGGCCATTGTCCCTGTGCCTTCAGCACTGAAATGGTGCCAAACCGCAATTTTTTAATTCTCTGTCACCACTGTATGTGTTTTATAGCTACTTAGAAGAGGCTGATATTCAAGAGGCAAGAGGGTAAGGCCTCAAATGTAATCTCCCATTTACCTTGATGTTACCTGGTAGCTTTTGCTTCAAAGTTAGTGAATTTACACCGGTTAAAAAAGATTCTCATTTTCATCGTTCCTTTTTCTGCAGTGTGTCCTCCACTGTTTTTGCTTTCCACCACCTGCCTGCTACTGGTCTGATGTCAGGTCTTCTAGTAGAGTCCACTGTATGGTTTGACATTGTCCTGGTGTTTTGACTCCAGGAGGCATTTTTAAATCCATCTTTCCTTTTTAAGAAGAGTGTTAGTTAGTCTAATAAGGATATTAATTCAGAAAGAATGTGAAAAAAAAAACAGACAAGCCATATGAACTCTGATGTAGATTAAATTGTGTGTTCTGGAGGCAGGTGAAGAGGAAACTCTACTCTGCTTTTGCCTTTCCCTTCAGGTTTTGGAAATTGTTCTTAGGAAAACTTACCAGTTTCTGAAATACATTTAGATTTATGTTTGCTGCTCCTGCTCTCTTTTCTATAACAGTTGTTTGGAAATGGATATTTAGGTAGACTAAGAACTCTGACCTAGAAATAAAAGCACTAGATTTTACAGTAGGAAACTATTTAGCAAAACAGTCAGAGTCCAGTACTGGTTTTATGTACACAGGTGGAACAACTGTGGAAGTTACTGAGAATTGCAACTGGTTCCTGCAGGCAAAAGTGCCCAAGGAATTAGTATCTCTTAGTCTAGGCTAAAACAGCAGGCAAGAGAAGCCCAAGAGACTGACCCAAACTTTGGTGATCTTTGATGTGAAATGAGATTGCCACTAGCTGGACATGGAGAGACTTGAAAGTCTCCTCGGGTCAGATTCTTGTAATCTTGTTCCCTAAATGAGCATTATGCTATTGACAAGGACAGTGAATTGTCTGGTCTTGTAGTGGAAATTAAGGTGTGGAAATGTTCATACTGATTTGTTTTTTAAAGGTTTGTGTGTGTAGAAGTGTCTGTGAGCATCTCTGTGCACATGGTTTAAAAGAGTTTGCAAACTAGCAGTGAATAGCTGGCAACATAAGATACCAGGCTGAAGTTTTTTGCTTATACCAGGTGAGATTTAAACAGCAAATGGTCATTGTAGAAAAAAACGAGGAGAAAAGTTCTCATTTTGGCTAGTACTTTCCTCCTTTTACCAAAATAAGTTCTGACATTCAGACCTGAGTTTGAACTAACAACTGCTGCACGGCTGCACTAGCAGTTTCCAAGTCATTTATTTTAAAATGCTCTAGGATACTCGGAGTACAAAAGGTGTCATATAAAAACAAGTTTTGTTCATTCTCTTTGTCACTTTGTTTTTGAGCTTACTGATTTCTGATAACGCATAGAGATTTTAAATTTTACTGAAGGTCTTCTGTGTATGCATATGTTTACACAAAAAAACACCTGTGGTATAGCTAGAGAAAAGTGAAAATAAATGAAATATGAATTTCAAAGCAAGAGGTCCTTGCTCCTTCTTTATAAGACTCAAAATTTACTAGTTGTGATTCCTTTAGCTCACATTAAAACATAATGATCCATTTAATCTTGAAGACTGTATGTGCATTTATGTAATGTGTTCCCCTATAAGTTTGCTGCCTAACGATTTAATAAACAGGCCATATTGGAGGGTAAAATTGCTGCATTTCATGATATGAGAGCTTTGCTTTCTTTTTCCATTCACCTGGTAGTTCTTTGGAATATGCTTTAAATGTACTTACATAAAATACACGTAGGTATGTGTTACACATGCATGAATCTAACTGTTGGATACACAAAAGGTATGCCTTGGACAAAATATAGTAATGGAACTACAGGTCTCACCCTCACACTTTTGTTTTGCCAGGCCACAGAGCACCTGAAGCTATAGATTTAACATTCAAGTGCATGGTTCTAGGAAACTGTTCAGCACTCTCACCTTTGGTTGGTTTTGCTGGCAATCCGCATCAGCAACATCTGGCCCCTAATTGCTTTTGATGTGGGTTTTCCCAAGCTTTCAGTGTACGGCCTTGGAAAGACCATTGTTCTCTTTATTAAAATAACCTGGTTGAAACAAATTCTCACATCTGCCACAGATTCAGGATGAAGAGAGAGAGAAGAAAATGTTGCATCCAGTCTGTGTGCCAGATGAGTAAGTGCTTTAGCTCAGAGGGTCTGGCAGGTCCAGGTTTGCAGAGCCCTGTGGACGTTGGAGATGAGCAGGGGTTCTGGATCATAGCCCGATGGAGCTGTGGGTGCCTGTTTGAGCATAGGCAGCTAGTTAAATCTCCCTGCCCCTTGCCTGGTCCAACAGGAAAACTGTATGAAAGACCAGACCTGGTTAGATACCAGATGCTGCCTCTGAATGGAATTTTCCTAGGTGAGGTAAAAGCAAACAACAGTCCTTTTACCAAAGGGCTTGTGCACTCCTATCAGAATATTTGCAAGGGAAATATGAGACCAACAGCTGTATTTCATAATTGTTTAGTGTCCTGCCATTGGAAATAGTTTTCTGATTTTAGAATTATGGTGCTGGATAGCATGTTTCATGGTGCTGTGTTTCTCCTTTATGTGAGGTTGCCCAGAGTTTGATGAATATGGAGGAAAGGGCAAAATTTGTTTGTGAGAATCATAAAACAAATTTTGTGTCTTTTTCTTTCTTTGTTTCTAAAGTGACCTGAAACCTGTAGAGAATGAGAACTAGGTAATGAAATATTGCTTTGTCTAAGCTTCTGTCTCTGATGACTGCAAGACACGAAGGGAGACTAGGGTTGGAAAATTCAGTGACATAATTAAGGTGGTAGAGCGTAACTGCCCTCCCAAATCAGGGGGAAGTTCCTGTGGGGGAGAAGCACTTTTTATGTGGCAATGTTACATCTGTCCAGCAATTCCACCATTGAGGAGTCACATCTGCACATCACCTGAACACCTCAAACGTACACAGCTAGAAAAATGAACTGGTTGTGGGTCTGAACCCAGAAACACATCCTCTTCACCATGCACTCATGCATCTACTAGGGGTGGCCTAATTATTTTCAGCGTGTCTAGGAATTTTTATTGTTTCCCTGAGGTTCTTATGATACATGGCAATCCACATTAAAGAGAATTAACAGGTAGATTCATGAGCTCTTTTGCTCATTGGAGAGAAGTCAGAAATTGAAAATACAACATGAAACATGCTCTGAGAGATGGGAAAGGGTTGCCTTTGTACAGAAGAGGGTTCAGCAGGCCTGTGGGAGGTATTGATTTCACTGTTGGTGTGAATTTATTTTGGACCTCTTGTGGGCTTACCTCCCTCCGCCTCCTTTGGAAGGAATCCTGGTATGATAAAGCTTGACATGGCATGAAGTGAATTGTTGCAAAGCCAAGGCTGTGCAATAGAGAACGATCAATCTTGAAGACAAGAATATTGAAATAAGCTCTTCTGTGCTGGACCTGAGATCCCTCAAGCATTTTTGTGGATGAGAAGATGAGTTCACCACTCTAGAAGTACAAGGGGAATTTCTGGCTCTTTGTACCAAATAGTTTAGAGCAGGCACAGGGAGTGCCCTCTTGAGGAGCAGCTTTCCTTTATTTCTGAAAATGGATCAAGGTCCTGATGCAGCTCTTTCACAACACAGTTGAAACTGTGGAATTTTTTTTTCACTTTTCTTTTCTCTCTCAATTTATCATGGTTCTGACTTAGAGGAGGTTTTTTTTTGCAACATTCACTTTGGAGAAATACAATTTCCAAATAGAAGGTGACAATGTTTTCCACCCTTTCTGTCTTTCTTTACTCACCTCCCAGGACTTTGCTTTGGTCTCTCACCTGGCTATGTCTTCATGTTTTCTGCTGGTTTATGGGAAGAGCAGGCATCAATAGCTGAAGTGAGAGATCTAGTCGTTATAAGCATACTGTCTTTGATTACATAGTACACATGATGTGTGATGGATCATAGGCTGTTTTATTTAAGCAACAGTGACAAGATATTCTGAGGGAGTCTCCCACTTCAAAACAACCTAAAATTTTACTGAAACACAACCTCTTTAACTTTCTACATCACAGCAGCTTTTGTTAGGTTGCTTCCTGTGTTTCAGATATCACAATCAAAACTCCCACCATGCTGCAAGCTAGCGTGGCAATTGCTTGTACAGCAACTATTAAATTCAGGGCAGCAGATCTACCATCTGCAGCCCATCTGCTGGCCCTGACATCTAAGACACAGACTTCAACCACAAACAGCTAAACCCCACAAATTGTCAGTAATGAAGAGCCTATCATAATCACTTAATGCGTCAAACACCTGTGTGAGCAAAATAGCGAAGGAATGACTTTTGCAGGAGAGGGGATATAGGATTTGATGGAGCATCACTTGGGGCCAGGGTGGAAATATTTAAGCCTCAAATGTTTAGAATGCAAAGTGCAGTCGTTTTAGCGCTTTGTATTGAAAGGATGACACATCAGTATAACTACCTTCATAATGCATATGGTAACAAATGGTTAACATGCCTGCCCATCTATTTCTTGCAGCAGATAATCAGCCCAGCAAGTCATAGAGCAGCACACGTTTCATTTGGTAGAAAATTCCTAAAAGAACCGAGGATGATGCTTAAAACTTAGCAGTTTTTTTACAGGCTTGTCCACAGCCATGCCACATATATATGCAGACTCACACAGAGGTCCCGCTTTGTTGCATGTTCCCAGTTGTTTACAAGCTGAACTGATGGGATGATGCAGCATAACTGCTATTGCACGATCTGTCCCTGATAACCAGGATATGCTCAATGCATTGTGGGATTCATGTAAATAACCTGCTGTGTCTGTTGTGCATATTTTCCTTCACTTGAGCTGATTGATAGGGCATGTGGCTACCCACTACTTTGCTCTGCCAGAGAGGACTCCATTATCTGCATGATGCTGCAAAGATAGAGAATGAGCTGAGACCACAGGGTACCATTTTTTAAAAGTCTTGAGGACCAGTGTTAAGAGTCACTTTACCTCCTATTTCTGGTGCAGGAGTGGAATCCTGCATCACTAAAATTACAAGAACACCCCGGAGAATGTGTAGTCTGTTTTTCCATGGAGTACTTCTAGCAGCAGTGAAGTGTACCCACACTCGTAGCGTCCTGCAGTCAGGTCAGGTAAGATGCCACTACAAATACATTGCTGGAAGATTCAATGAAAAATGCCTTGAGGATACTACAGAAAGAAGAAAAAAGTAATTTGCCTAAAAGAAAATTACTAGGCAAAATGGTAAAGGAGAACTGTTTGGGTTTTTTTTTTTGGTGGAAGGAATGTAAAATACATAGAGAAAGTGGGAATGAGAATTTGGTTGTTGGCAGATTTTAGCTTGTGCCCTGGGGATGAGGATTGTGAACTTGATGCAGAAGGTGATGGAAAGTCATAGAAGGGTGATGACTAGAAGAATGACCTATGCTGAACTTAAGAAGTGAGACAGAAATTGAGATGCTTAAATGGAAGGTGCTGTGCCCTTGGGAAATGATCAAACTGTTTAGCAGTTGAAGCGGTAGTTTTACAGAGTTGATATCAAGAAAAGAAACAGTTTCCCTCCCCTTCCCCTTTTAGGGATTTTCCTTTTACTTGTTTAGATTTTTGTTTGTTTGTTTTTAAATTGAAAAAGACACACACACACACATACATATCTCTCACTTATTATGTTAAAACATTTGCATAATATACTATATGTTAGACACACACATACTTACAAACATAAATTTTTTCCCCAGACTATAACATCCCTCTGTCTACTCAGAAAAATGATACTCTAGTCACTTTCAAAACTGAGCATGGTAGTGCAGTAGAGTAGGATGTTAAAAGCACTGAGGAGATGCGGAAGCCATCTGTGTCTCTGATTTTGAAGAGACCTCATGGGAATATCATCTTTATACCAGGGTGGCCGGAGCTATTGGTCCATACATGAGTTCAGCAGAACCCTAAGCACAGTTCCTTTAGAACCATGCTGTAGATTCGGCAACATGTTGCTGAAATAAAAATAGAACAGACAAATAAAAATAGAATTTTTTTTGATTTTTTTTTTTTTTTTAATTTTTCAAACATATTTAGAAACTTATAGCTGCAAAGATCTAAGAATCTAGGAAGACTGGAAATGTAAAGAATACTTTCATTTTCCTCCTGTGTAATGAAGAAAATTGAATACCTTTTCTATCTTCTCTGCAAGGATATTGTTGAAAACAAGTTGATTTCAGCTAAGTGACAGGTTTGAAAGGAGTCATGAACTGGGCAGCATTTCAGCAGCAGAAGTCTGTGGAGATGAGACACCAGTGTCAAGATTTGTGAGACTCCAAAGCTTATATTAATGTTATTCTAATACATTTGTTGTCAGTCTCTTTTCACCTGCAGACCTTTAAGCATTTTCTGAAGCAGGTGTTAGCCCTTACACAGACAATTGAGTCCTAGTGACAACAATTTTACTTTTCTTGGTTTTCTTTCATTGACTCTGTAGAAGTGGACAGAGGTCCTCAGGATCTGTGGAGCATACGCTGAGAGTGATAGATCTAATGTAAAATGAATTGGATGTGTGTAGTGTGTCCCAAGAAATTATTTTATCACTCTTTTCTAGTGACCATAGATCAACCTCCAGCCTTGTGATATGTAATGGTAGACAAGTTTCTAAAATTTTATGTGAAACTAGTGAACTGAGTGACCCTGACTTGCTGAGGTTTGCACTGTACATTTTTTGTGTAGCCAAATGTGATGAAAAGTGAGAAGTAGAATTAAAAAAAAAAAGTTCTATTCTTGGTTATTAGCTTCAACTCATGGTATTTGTGTCAGCCAAAAAAATGATTTACCTAAAGGCACTTGTGGATTAACCAACATAGTTATTATCCTATATCCAGTAGTATCATTGCAGTTATGAGCCTATCATTACTCTTGTTGTCAGTCTTCCACCTAAAGTTTTAAATATGGATGAAAGGTTTAGTTTAGACTGGATATTGGTAGTCAAAGATGGATGGTCACTTTTTAAGGGCCTGAGCAGGTTTTTGGACCTCCCTGCTCACGGTCAACTTGATTTTTTTTCTTCAGATTGTCTGTCTGTGCTAGTTCTGAGTACGTACATTGTGGTCTTGTCACTTGTTGACAGCAGAAAGTTGGCTACCAATTCAAGTTATCTGGTCTCTGGAAAATACAAAACTATGGTCTCTTTTTCTGTTGAGCACATATGAACGACACCAACTTTAGATACAGGAAGATTTATTTTTCTCTCTAACTTTTGTTTTGACTATTTTTACCTCTGAAGGACCTCAAAATCAAAGCAAAATTGTCAAATTTCATATAGGATTGAGTGAAAGCAATATATTCTTCACTAGTACTTAAGCATGTTCATTATTAGTTTGTCTAGGAAGGTGCTGAACCTTAGCTGAGTTTCAGCTTCATTAAATAAGGTTTACAGATATCTACGAAGGGTTTTCTGCTGTTAATGACTTTTAGTCTTTGACAGCCTGAGCTGAATAGCTCAATTAAAACCAATAATGCAGCAATTCAGAGAGGGAAGGTTCATGTACTCTTTAAAAGCCATGAGCATTTATTCTCCTTAAACTTGTTTTTAAGGTAAACTTTAAAAATAGAGCCTTTAGACAGCCTAAAAAAAAAATTGATTCTATAGCTTCATTAAGCCATTTCACACAAGTTATTGTACTGATTTTTTTTCCCTTTTTTTTTGGTGGGATGGTGAGATTTTAATTTAATTTTTTTTTTCAATGACTTGATTCAGAGTGCAGGTTTTTACCCTTTTGGCTTCTGACATGTTTTTTGAAACTGATTGAAGAGTAACCTCTCCTTCCCTTTTTTGCTTTCAAATATTCCCTAAAGAAAATGTCATCCTGTGATATGACTACAGTATGAACTTATGGTACAGATTCATTAAGTGTCTGAAATAATGTATCATATTATAGGGATAAAGTTCTGAGTGTCTGCAGGGGAAATGGATGGATTTACTTTTTTTTTTACTTTGGAAATGAGTATAGGAATGTAAATAGAGGGAAGTACAATGAGTAAAATCTCTGGAAATTATTGACATAGAAAAGAAGAATGAAACATACTCGCAGCCTTGGGTTCTTGATTATGGCTTGAGCTCTGTGACTCTTGGAGTCTCTTCCTAAATATTCCAGTGACCATGAGCAAGATAAATCAAACTATTTTTGCTATGTAGTCTATTAGATTTTGATCAAGTCATCTTTCCTCTAAAAGAGAAGTGCTATTCATGGAAATTTTGCAAGTGCAAAACATAAAAAAAATCACTTTTATGTAGAATGAGTGGATGGTCAAACTGAGTAATCTGGGTTACCTCTCTTTTCCTGAAGGCACTGGTACAATGCTATAGAGTAACTTTTGATGTTTCTGTTTTCCCTTAGTCCTCTCCTGTGTGATTCCTGACACAAAATCTGTAACATTTCTTTGGATTGAACAATCCTGAGGCACAGAACAAGAGAAAATGTGACTTCCTAAACTACTTGTCAAGCTGAGAAAAAAACGGCAGCTTCTGCAGTACTCTCAAAACAGAAGAGAGGTCAGGTTAGCAAAACCTTCTTGTTCAAAGCTCCAGCCAGAAGAGAGGGAAGGAAACGTAGTACTGTTATTGATAAAATGAGGTAGCTTGACATGACGTACCACTGCAGTTTTGCCAGTCCTTTTCTGTCAGTGAAGCAGTTGACAATGCTAATGTTTAATCCATCATCTGTGGTTATGCAAGTTAATGTCCCAGAGAGACAGACAAGGACTCAGAGATACCGTTTTAGGCTTTCTGCTGTAAGCATTGTATTAGTTGCAACTGATGTTGAAGATTTCAGTGACAGCCTGTGAAATGTAAAGATTTCTTTATAGAAGAGAATATGTTCTTGTCTACACAAGAATATATGTTCTTGTCTACACAAGAATATATGTTCTTGTCTACACAAGAACATGGCACTGACTTCACTAAATCAGCTCTCCTGGCTACAGCATAGCAAAAAATAGCACATCAGCCTTCCTCCTATTGCATGGTAATCGGACCCTGTCTCCAAACAGGCAGTTGCTGAGAGATGTGCAAAGGAATGATAATAAGTGTTTCATCTAAGATAGAGACATATTGAATTTTCTACTTTTCCAAGCTTTGTGTGTCTGAATATGTATAGGATGCGATCTCTGAGTCAATTTGTTTACCTTCTAGCATTACTCCCATAACATCTGGTATTTTGAATACAGAGATCACTTCACGACAGTGGACCATATAGTAGGATATAAATATTAACCAGTAACATGTATTTTCCTCTCATGTTCTCACTTATGCAGTTAAATTTAAAAAGACATCCTTAAATGACATGTCCCTACTAACTTACTGCTGTTCTACTTCCTATTCATAACTCTTTTGCAATTGCACCTGCTCTGATACACTGTTGTGTCAAGAAAGTAATATCAACCAATTGCTTCTTCTCTCTGCATATTAAGTAGAGTTAAAAGAGCAATGTTATGGTAATGAGATAAGGAATTCCCTATTCTGGGAACCAGCAATGTATTTATAAAGTGGCAGACAGAAATAACTGTTTCTAAAAATACAGTACTTACCTCTTGTCATTTTTTTATAATCCGCTCCGGTGTTTCATTTAAACTACAGGATTTGGCAGATGTTAAACTCTGGAGCTTCAGTGAATTCAAATAAAACATGTCAGTTTTAGGCTGGTGACAGCACAGACACATACTATATGGATGAGAACCTGCATTATTTTGAAGTCAATAATAAAAATCCAATCAATTCCAGGAGTGTTGTGGCCTCCCTTTCAGGTAATTTCTAAATAAGAAAACTCAAGGCTTGGTGGAGTCTGTCATCAGACCCATTCGTCTTTTTTATCCACTTTCACACGCTATGCGAGAGCCTTTCATCAGCTTTATCATGGCTTCAACTGTAAGCTAAAATACTCGGATTCAGTTGCAACGAAGATATCAAACCTGAGGAGATACTAGACTTTCTGTTTTGTTGCAAGCACAGTGATGGCTTCAACTACGTTCTGATTAACTACTGTGATTCATAAGCCTGACAGTTTTGCATGCTTTATATGCTGTCCTGTTATACTTGGCACGGAGGGCAAATGAAGAGGAACATGGCTGGAAAACCGTGAAGGCCCTTCCCTTGATGTCTTCTGGCTTTCCCAAAATGCAATAGATTGTCAGGAAGGAAAATACACTTGTTTTCTATAGTGAACCCTTTATGTATTTAAAATTGCATTTCTGAGAAAGGCCCTTTAGTCAGATCACTTGTTTGAATATATCTTGTGTCATTAACTAATTTTTGGCATATGTAGGATACTCAGTTAAAGGCCAGTCCGTAACTTACAGCCAGTTATGGTTCTTTCATTCGTTCTTCAATGAGGTAACACAGACAAGTTGAAAACCTTTGGGGAAAGCAGCTCTTTCACAGCCTAGAAGAATGTGAAATATCTTTCCTCATTATTTGAACTGGACTATTAAATACAAATTTTCAAGGCAGTGGCATTCTTTAGTGTTTAAAAGAAACTTTTTCTCATCCTTTGAACTTTCTGACATTCAAAAGGCAGATGAGTCGTGGACAGCAGAATCTCGGATTCTGGTTTTTGTTTTTCCAGAAACCACAAAGGATCAATCACAGTGTTTCAACCTCTGATTTTCTATTTTATAGTATCAGACTGAACCTGTTTCAATAAGTCCATAAGAATGTGAAAACTTTATTTTTTTTTACAGATAAATATGTTCTGTTTTCTAATGCAGAAACAGTTTATTGATGACTGATTTTTAAAATCCATTCTGATTTTAGGGAAATAGACTCTATAATGGAAATAAGTTTCAATTATAGACTTCTAAATAAAGTACTAAATATATTGGTTAGGCTCTTGATATATGCTTCTGAATAATTAGCCCCTAGGCATTCTCTTTCTACTTGCAATCTTGCTTTATTTTTAATACCGAATATAAATATTTCTACTTCACCTGAAATGGCAAATAGCTAAACTTCTTCTGATGCTATAAAATAAGTTGCAATCAATCCTGTTAATTGTTTCATTGAAGTCCTTGCACTACCCAGGTATTAGTTCTATACTTCATTGTAGGTTTTTTTTTTTGGTGGAATTAAAGCCAGCAGAATCACTTTAGAAGTGTAAGTTTTAAATATAATTCCAATGGTGTTTTTAAAGAACAAATAGCTTTTTTGTTGTTGTTGTTTTGGTGCAAACTAGTTAGAAACCTGGACTTTTTGAAAATAACAGTATTTTATACTTGTCTAGAAGTACTTACCCAGAATGATCTTGAAGGTACTTTTAAGGTAGTAGTATATATAAATCAGAGATTAGGATTATAACATTAATCATTCACTTTTGGGAAGTAATTAGAGAATTTTAACAATTTCTGTAGCATTGCATATGATCACATTTTGTGTATTAATGGAAAAAATGCCCTTCCAGGATTATAATAAGAATTTTAATGAATCCGAGTAGCCGACACCTCTCAGTGTCTCTGTGTCCTTAACCTCATGTTCTATTAACAGTTCAGCTCTGATCTGGTAATGAGTCACACTAAAACCCTCAATCACAACATTCCCAAGCTCTTGGAAGTTCAGACCTCGCCTGAATGACTTTGTTACTGACCTGCCTTTAATAGGAACTCAAAGGAAAGACCCAGATTGTAGTGGCTTGAATCTCACATCTAACCAATGACCCAAGCTAACCTCAGTTAGCTGGTGAAATCTTGCAAAATCACAGTCCAAGATAAAGAAATAAGAAAACTGGAGAGACAAGTTAAAAAAAGGTAGCTTGTTCTTTTGGGGTCAGTGTCAGCGCAAGAGGTTAACTCTGCTGGTCTGCTTGTAGTATTGGTAACCTTGAAAAGAAATGTTGATGGAGTGAAACCACTTTGTGAAGAGATCTTTTGTATTACCCTGTACCTGGGCTGGAGTTAATACTAATTCCAGTCTGACAGAAGTTATTCTGAAGATTTCATATGAACAATAGTAGCTGGCTGCCACCCACTGTAGTTGTTAAGCTGAGCTTTGCAATTTATTTCTTTATCTCAGGCTGTGTGTGCTCAAGCCTTCCCTCAGCTATTGTTGTCCATTTACATACATTAATATATCACAGCCTCAGGACCACTAATACACAATGCCATGGTATAAGTTTTTGTCTTATTGAATGCTTCGTAATTCAGTAGCACTTGTATCTAGCTAGTGGATTTCAAAGACGGTACATCATGTTGTGCCTTAGAATCCTTCCTTTGGGGTTATAAGCGAATACTGCTCCTATGTCATACCGACACTGAAATATCTCTTGAGTTCAGGCCTCATTCATCTCCCTTTATGTTATCTCAGTGCAGCCCTGTGCAAAAAAAAAAAAAAAAAAAAGTTGTAATTGCACTTGATGCTTTACTACTTGTGAAAGGGCATTCAGGCTTCAGAAGAAAAAATCTTTGTGACATGCAGAAAATCAGCAGGCTCGGGCAGGGGGCAGGCATCCTGGCCTCTGAGTGGAAAGGCTGCAGGGTTTCCTTCTGCCTGGCACTGTTAGTATCCAGGTCTGTTGTCATCCAATGTCTGCTGCTAAGAGCTGAGTGGGTAACAAGTCAGTGAGTGATTTCTAACATTTTGAACAAAAATGCCTTCTGTGGCTACTTTCATTCCTGAAATTTATTTTCCTTTGAATTATCTCTTCAAAGGGTTCTTGTTTGGTCAGTAGGAGGAAAGGGAATTTGCTGACTCATATGGTTAAAACTTCTCTCTCTCTCTCATAACCACAATGCGATGCTACCCTGTCCTTTTCTAAGGCAAAGAATTGCTCTTCAGAAAAATTTGTAACTTCAAAAAACTGTAGCCTCAAAGACAAGTGCTTGCTGAGAGGAATAACTTAGTAGTACCATGATTAGAACAAGTGACTCCCTTAGATTTAATACAAGCAACTGAAGATTTCTGCTTGCTGTCAGAACAACGCCAACAACACCAGCCTTTCCAGAGCACTGCTCTTTGAAAACAAGGAAGAAGAAATCAAATCTCTGTCTTCAAATTCTGAAGTTGTTTTTAAAAATACTTGGGAGGAAGCCAGTACTGAGCAGCTCCAGGGTTTCCTTCGGTCCAGATGGACTGACAAAGAGATACATGGCTGACTGGATGGATGGGTACTAGTGAGCATTTCTGAAGGGCTTGGGAGTTATATGCTCTTGTTACTAGAGACAAAGCTGATTTTTAATGTTTTAGCCAGACAAATTTATCTACTTCAAGGTAACACACAGCCCATGCTAATTAAGCAATATCATGTCTCTTGATCTGCAGGCAGTTGTCTACAGCAATTCTGCTGAGCTTGCTCTTTGGAAGGAGATAATACTTTCTCCATTAACTGCGACCTGGGAATGACATTGAAACTTTGGAAAACATTTTAAATGCATTACTTTTTTTGGATCTTGTTTCTTCCCTGCCACTAAATAAAAATGCATTTTCTGACACTGAAGAAAAAAGGATGGTACAGATATATCTGTGGCAAACGTCCCAGAAATCCACAACAGAATAAGGTGCTCATTTGGTTTAGAGACATCCCACATCATGGTGGGAAAAAACCTTGGAACCTAGTTTTCTCAGATGCTAAGTGCATTTCACCTTTCAGTGCAGTCAAAAGGAGTCGGAGAAGCTCAGCTCCAATGGCTTTGATCCCTGGGAATTTAGGCCATTGGCCAGTGCTTAAAGGATAATTATAGGTTTCTCCATCCCATTCCATCACCTTTTTCCACCCCCACTTCCCGTTCCGAAACTTTACTTTTGGCTCAGTCAGAAGGCCAGTCCTACCAGCGAGAGGAAGTGGAGGTTTTGTTAGCTCTGGGCAGTGTCACCAGGAATTTTAGCTGAGGGGAGTGTGTTGATCCTTATGAACTTGATTTTAAGGTGAGTGAACAAGTACTTGTCATCTAACTGCTTTGCATTTGTGCCAAGGTCACCTATCTTGAACGACTCAGAAAAATGGTGTCCTCTTGCGAAGAGTGAGTTGCTGGAAGGATGGTAATAAATTGAATGTAAATAGAAAGGAAAAATAATGTTGTGACAATAAAATGACACCACCCTCTCCCATGTTCCCACCAGTACCTTACATAGTTAATGTACTACTTGAACAGGATGTTAAGGCAGAGATGCCTAAGTGGTTCAAAGACATTTTAATAGCTTTCTGTGGAAATTTAATTTCATATTTCTTCATTTTCTCTCTTATAAAGTACTGTTGCAAGATCAGAGAGAGGATGGTTTACATTTATGGAAGCTGCCAAAGGCAGAGAAGAAATACAGTGCTCTGTACAGTAGAGGAAAAGAAGAGAAAGCAAGAAAAATAGACTCTATTGCTCCAGCCGTAAGACACTATGTATTTCAATTCAAGCCTCTGTCATTTCATGTGCTGAATCCTTCCTGATGGGTTGTTCTGTAACCTTCTCCTCTCTAACAGCCATTTTTTCTTATCAATACATCACTTCAGAATGAAGGCAGCAGAGATTTTAGCTAAAGTTCTGGTTGCATGATAATGTAAATTTCCCCTTGCAGATCCTAGCACTAGATGAAAAACACCATTGTCATGTTTCACAGAGTCCCAATCTGCCTCTCTCTTCTGCTTCAGGTGCATTTAGAAAACCTTGGCAGGTGAACCTGGCAGCTTTATGGCAGATCAGCCTTGCCTGTGCCACTCCTGTCTCCCACCAGACTTCTCTCTTCAGCCAGTTCAAATCCAGTATAAAGCTAACATAAGCTGTATGTTGTGTGAGCTG
This sequence comes from Tetrax tetrax, assembly GCA_009806455.1. Taxonomy (NCBI): domain Eukaryota; kingdom Metazoa; phylum Chordata; class Aves; order Otidiformes; family Otididae; genus Tetrax; species Tetrax tetrax. The sequence goes on from WHYT01017771.1 coordinate 689,583, forward strand.
GCTCGTATGGCAGAATTTGGCTATTATTAGGCATATCATTTAAGCAGCTGTGCTTAAACAAGACTAAACTTGTGTACTACTTTGTTAGCCCAAAGACTTGACAATGATGGGCATGTAGAAAGGAGAAAAACTGTGGGGCTGGGTGCATTCAGAATGATCTCAGCTTCTTGCCCTGGCTTATCAAAGCCTTCTTACTCACTGCACAGAGCTGCTAACCGTATAAGATTATTTGTCTTTTGAGGAATGATTCTTCTTTTGTATTACACACTTTTGGTGTCGCATAGTAGAAACATGAGCTCAACTGTCAACTTCTGTGATATAATTGATTTGAAAGAAAACAAAACCTTGCTCATCGGTTAGGCCTTGCTGGCTGATATATAGATATGTTTAAATGATGTATAGTGGAGCATAAGTAAGAGCTAAAGGGCTTTCATCTGAGATGAAAGATGTGCAGGTTTTGGTTCAGGAACTTGTCCAAGTATACAAACTTAAAACAGACTTTTATGCTATTTTTCCTTTTCTGTGCTTGATATAAGCTATTAACAAATGCCACTACATGCTGAGAACTCTTCATAACAGTGCTGCATGTTTCTGTCCTTTGCATATTAATGTATGGGCATGTATTTGCTAATATTATGCATTTTTAGTCCAATATTAATTTAATCAGTGTTATATTTGTCAATAACACGTATCTAAAATCCTAATAAAGACAAATCAGTGTTATTACAGGAAAGCAGAGTCATAAAGGAGTCACGGTTTCCAAATAAGAGTTATGATAGCAAAGCAGGCACAAGGTCTGAAGACCTTGTTTTGTAGTTGGAGGTGATATACTGACTCATATGCGTTTGTGAGGAATAGTGCCTTAAACTGAACAGCAGATTATTAAAATTAATAACTCTTTATGTGTTGGCTGTTGTGACTTGCCCATGGTTGCCTGTCAAAACAAGGCAACAAAAGGAGCTGGCAAAACAAGGAGCAAAGCTGAGTCTCAGCTATGTATTTTAATGTCTTACATGAACATATCACTACACAATTTGAGGTCAAATATGGCAAATGTTTGGTCAGTGCATGAACTCACTACTGGTTACCCAGGTAGTCAGAGGTCTTTTCAGACCACATATGAAAAGTGCTCCTTGAGATCATTTAATCTGTTAGTTATGCTTTAATTTCCCGATCGTATATATGCCTGTGCCTATTGCTTCACTGTGTGAAGCTATTTTTAGTATGAGAATTTTTCAGTGTCAGAAACATACTAAATAATTTCCTTTCAAATTTTCAAGATGTAAAAGGGCAGCCTGGGCTTCTCACTTTTTATTTAATAGGGGCCAAGGGCTCACTTTATAAAGTCAGGTGGTAGCAGCTTTTCTTTTGCTGAATAATTTATCTTCTGCAATCAGAATTTGGAGGTTTGTATTTTCCATTTACATTTAGAGAAGAACATCATAGGAACTTGTTTCATAATTTAATATTTCATTTTCAAGTTGAATCAGACCTTACCACAAAAAGCTCTTATTTCATACCTTTGTGGTCTTCACTCCAAGTCATTATATAAAAGTGATCTGATCTTTACTTATAGCTATTTCTCTAATATGCATTAAAAAATCCCCAAACCAAAGCAAAACTAGTGAAAAAAAAAGACAATCACCAGACCAACTAACCAAGTAAATCTTTCATCTGAAAAGCTGTTCATGCTATCACGATTTCAGCATCAAACTCTAACTTTAAAAATGAATGCTTCAAGATCATTTTCCAAAAAGCTCAGAATCTGGATGGGCTTCAAAAAAATGACAAATGAAGACCTGGTTTTGGTTTCATACATATTTCACGGAGTTTCTAGAGTAAAATAGTTAATAATGGCTAACTACTCTGGAGTGTAATCCTGACTAGCTCATTGGTTTGAATTTTAATTACACTTCAATATCCTATAGAGCGTCTTTCTTGATGCCCTGTGGGCTCTTGTCACACTACCTAGTCAAGAAATTTGAACAGGCTGGATGAAAGAATATGGCTTTGCTAATTTGTGCCATAAATATTTTTAAATCTTCACAGTGTGTTTTGGTAACTTTTGCAGTTTTATCTGAAAATTAGACACCTCTTTTTAAACAATGCATTACCATTTATTCCTAGCACTTTGTGCTAAAAAAGCAATGTATTAATTGTTCTTTTTAATGACCTGTTATAATGTAATGAGGAGTCACATTATCTGCACCTATGCATGTATGGTATTAACAAGTGAATTAATGCTTTCAAATTTTTCTTAGTTGCAGGTGAAGATGAGGGAACTTTGCATCTTGTGTTCTTGCTTGTGTAGCTCAACAGGAAATTTATATTTTCCTAAGAAAACTATAGTAATATCATAATATCCAATATTTTGCACTGAATTTTGAACTCCACACATGTCCAGTTGCACTGAAACCTTGAATAACTCACCAAGTTGAAAGTGAGTGTGAGTTTGTCAGGCAGATGAATGTAACTGTAAAGATTATTCGGACTAGTTCTATTTAATCTACTGTCATTAAATACAAGGAACAAATTCAATTTCCTTCTTTTCACTTTTTGTAGCATTTGGAAGTAAAACAGAAGATGAGTTATGGGTGTGAGATAAGCTGTAGAAAATCATAGCATGGTGGCGAATGGGAAGCATTCAGCAGAGCTCCACTCACATATTGGTTCTTGGGGAATGAGAAATGCTGGTTTTAGAATCAGTGATGCTAAACAGGATTTGTTGAGGAGAATAGTCAGTCTCACATTTGTTATGCCTCTGGCTAAGAGCATAGTATAGACTTCTAACACCATGGACTGTCACTGCTCCAAGTTACGTGCAAGAAGATCTCAGTTTAGGACTAGATGCAGGAAGATCTTTGTCTCCTGCAGGTGCTCGCTCTTTACAGTTGGCTGTGTTCTGCCCTCGTTCGTTTTCTGTCTGCAGTGTTGTATGTGAAAGCTAGCAGAGGAAGTTCTGGTGAAGACTAAAGCATCAGGTTCCATTAGGTCTGCATAATCTCAACTCTACTGCGTCAAGGTAACACGTTGAAGTTGAACTAATTCAATTATATTTTGACAGACATGAAGATACTAAACAAAGAGCAGTTTCCTTCAACATACTCTTTTAACCTGCATATTTTCTGATGTGCTTTAATTTGTTTCATTAATTTGTATTCAAATGTGGAGAAAGCCAAGATTACTTGCATTTAAAGATCTCTGAGGTAAACATTTACATTGCAATAATGCAATGATATATCCAAAAAATAAAGTAACTGATGATAGACTCTATTTCTAGTATGACAAGGCAATGGAATTTTCCATCTCAAAATTGTCAATGAATAAAAAACATTCAAAACTGGAGTTTATAATGAGCTGTTTAGATATTATTCTGAAATCTCTTTTTACTTTTCATCCCAGTAATTTACAAAATCATTAATTGCAAAGCTAAAGAACATATTTCCAGTCACAGGTTCTAAGAAAGAATATGATTTTTCAGTGCACAAGACATCAATGCTTTTGACATCAATATGTTTTTATATATAACTTTTATATGTGCTGAAAATCAGAAGAATTTTTTCTGGATCCTGTCAGAAAAGGATGGATAGATTTTTAGAAGGAATTTTATTCTCTGGCTACATCATGTTCCCTTAAAGTCAGCTGGAGTTTGTAAAACTTCTGTGAGCATGGATGGCATTTTATGAACCCATAAAACTTCAAACTTGAGGCTTAGCTTCAGAGTGCTTGACGTGCTTCAGACATTTCTACTTAATTGTTTTGGAAGAACACATCAACATTTCTGTTCCTTACCAACCAGAATTCCTAGAATCTTTGAACCAAGTATTCCTCCGTGCATTGAAGATCTGCCAATACCGCTTTTTTTTGTCCTGCAGAAATACAGTTTAGGAGACAAAAATGACATTTGTATGAACAGACTGGAAGGTAGCCTGCTGTCTTTATACAACCTGTTCTCAGTCTGTAGAATCACTGGCACATTTATAGGCAGGCAGTACATTGGCATTCACTTTGAACCATTTATTAGGAGCAGAATTTAACCTCTCTATTAATGTCCTATGAATGCAGGTAGCTAGAGAAGGCAAAATGCTGAAAACTCTATTCCTACTTTTAGCTCCATAATTCCTTTGTTAGCTCATCTCCATTGGCACAAAGTTTACTATGCAGTAACTTCCGTGTGCAGATGAGCCCTAAATTCCCTGCCTTTGGAATGTATGCAAAGTTCATTTTCACTGCTGTCCATTAAAGTGGCAGGAATCTTACTATCTGAGGCCATTTCAGACAGATACTATGTGTTAATCCTATGCTGCCTGTTTTATACTAGAAGTGGATGCTTTTCTGTTCATAATAAATTATGAACCAGGGAAAAGAAAGTGGTGTGGTTAAAGACACATGTTGGCTGGTGTGTAGTTAAGAAGTTAACTAACAGATTACTATCATCTATGTTACTGTAAATGTTGCTTCTGCCTCAAGTATGGCTGACTTATTTCTCAAAGAAAAACCCAGGTACACTATATCTTTTCCTAGCTGTTGCTAGCAGCATACAGGACAAATTTTTGCCATTCTGTCTGACTGCTGAAAAATTCTCAGGACTATATGAGATCTAAAGCATTGATTCAAGAGACACATATATTTTGTAATCCCTGTGCAGTATCATTCTAATAATTCCAACAATTAACTTCAAAGTAATCTTTGGCAAGACCTCTTACCATAGATTAGCATGAACATTTTTAGTTTTGCATAAATTTGGAATCATGGGACTCCTACCAATGGGAAAAAAAAGGAGCTTGACCCAACTTTTACTTTATTGAAGTTTAAAATTTGTCTCAGCAGAGAATCAAACATAGGTAAGTTCATATGTATAGTAAATTATTTATAGCCTCTATTTTTGGCATCAAGCTTAGGTGTTCTGAATCACCTTCTCTGGAGATTGCTTACCTCTTTCCCCTGATACAGAAAAGTTAGATTTCCACTGTGTCTGAGGTAAGTGTCTATCCTCTTTTGGATATTTGGTTCAGTGAAGGCAACACAATACTGAAAATTAGGCTTCCAGTGGAAAATTTTACAAGCTTTTAATTAAGAAGATATATTATCAACATTACTGATAATATTTAAAACAAATCCTAGATGGACTTTAAAACTTTGTGGGTGCGTAACTATGTTTTTTATATTGCATATTTACAAGACAGATGGCTGATGCTGATGTTTTACTGTTTTGTTTGATATAATCAGTGAAAAGGGATTTAAGAATATATAAGCTGAGGAATCACTCTGGATTTCGTAATTCACCTATAATTTAAATATCAATGTAATGCTACTTTTTTTTTTTTCTCTCTGTTGAGTCTAGTTCACAGATATAGAGGTGACTAACATTAATAGTGTCATTATTTCCTGTTAACGTAGCTTATTAATGTGTTCTAGTAGTCATTAACTTTGCAAGGAAATATTGATTCCTATGGAAACAAAGGATGCAAGTTAAAAATAAATAAATGAAGAAATGTCTCCAGGAATGATGCGTGCACTGCATATGCATTTAGTTCTTATCATCATTGTACTTTCATGCTGTTCACAAGAGTGCTTGCTTATAGTACAAATTCTAATGGAGTAATCAAAATGCATTGTATTCAATTATCATTTGATATTTGTTGCTTTTATAATTCTAATGCCATTACATGAGGAAACATTTTCTATGTGATCAGAATCTTGTAGTAAGATGGAGAAGTGACTTTTGTTTATCCATGGCATACCTAGGTAGTCCTAGGTATAGTTCTTCCAGTTTGTGAGGCCTATATCATCATTTTTACATATTTCTAAGTGTTCTAAAGAGCTCAGAGGCATAGGCACTTACATCTATTCCGGAATGTAAATAAGGTTAAGTTATTTCGTTCTATAACTACACTGAGTTAGTGTACAAATCAAGTGCATAGTGGCTATGCTTTCATTTCAGTATTCAAGTGAGCGTGTCCAGTTGATTGTCAACAACATGGGTATTCTCAGACTCTTCTCAGGGTTTTTATCAGTTGTGAATACAAAAGAAGTTTCTGCAGACTTGGAGGCTGTTTTTTATTCCACCTCAACAGCACCATGTGTCTGACTTATCTCTTCTGATTCTGTCAGGTTCACCAGTGATGTTGAATCCCTAAGATAGTTGTGAACTGTTGCATTTTGTTTTTTGTTTTTTGGTTTTTTTTTTCCTCTGAGTTATTTGATCTCATTTCCTTATCATGTTGTTCTGATTTGGGGACATTTGAGGCTGTAAAATTTGCTTTTTAATTTCTGTATTTTTTTCCTTTTCTGGAAATTCTCAAGTCAATGGTCTTCATCTGTGCTTACAGATTTTCCAAGTTAAGTAGACTGCTACTCAGAAGTGCCTTTCTGGGTATCTAATAGCTTCTGATGTAATTTCTCCTCCTGGGCTTCAAGACATAGTTTTATGAATTATACAATGTTAGAAATTCTCCTGAAAGTTTAATTTTCATTTGTATGCTGAATTAAAACTTATCTAATAGTTGGTAAAAAAATGGTCTAAAATGTAGCAGCATTGATCTCAAGCTAATATGGCTTACCTGGAAGCCTCCAGAAAGTTTTACTTTGCTCACACCATTGTGAATGCTTGTTATGATTTACAAAGTGATCTATGCTGTTCTGTCTCATAGACTCGTTATCTTCAGTATTTACCACTCTCTTAATCTTTGGGTCAGTTTGATTCCTTCCTCACAGTTGATTTATAAAAAATATTAAATAGCTAGGGGCCAACAACTCCACTCTGTGACAATACCCTTGTGGAAATACAGCGAGGGTGTGGTGATTTTCAGTGAGATCAACAAGACTTGTCCTGGACTGTTTTTAATCCATTTAATGTATGCAATGCTGATTTTTGTGTTCAAGTTTATTAATCAGGATATAGTGCAGTGTGCAGTTAGTTGTGCCTTACAGAGACCTCAGTGTTTTGTATAACCGTATTAACCTCTATAAATCAAAAATATAATGTCATAAAAATATCGAATTAGATTGGAAGCTATTATATATATAAAAGCATTCAGATTAGTACTTAAGTGTACTACTGTATTTTAACTGAGTCCCATGTCAGCTATTCCGTTATTTTCTTTAGGATCAAAGCAAAATGATAAAGTCTGTATTTACTTCAGGTATTGCCCCACTTACCCTTTTTTAAGTCTTGGCAGAAGGTTATTTTCTTAGCTTGGTCCTCTGGAAATTACCATTAAGTATTGGAAATGAGCCTTAGGTCTCATTGAAAATCCATGTAAACAGCTCAGATATCTCTTAAACCAGTTCTTTTCTAGCTGTTAGTCGAGAGTTACCTGTATTTGTTGAGTCAAAAGTGTTTATGAATTAAGTAATTTAAAACAGCTTCAATTTTAACATCCTGTTTTGCTATTAACAGAATGGGTTAATCATAATTACTATGTATACACACAATTTACTTTTTACAATGACAACACATAGCAGAAGTATTTACTGAAAATCTCTGTGTTATTAACACTTGCCCCTTGCTTATCAAACAATGTACCAATACAATTGTTAAGATACCGATCATTTTTAGTGTAATAAAAAGAGTCTTCCTTTGGCATTAACTGTGCTTATCACAGATTCTTCTTATGACTTTCAACTTTCCTCCTTAGTGGTTAAGCTTCCCACTGCTTAATTCATATTCATCACTATTACCATCCCACTTTCTAAATGACATTTTTCAAAAGTTTTGTTTGTTTTCCTGTGTTTCATATGTTTTTTTTTTAATTAAGATCTCCTCTTGTATGACCATAGGTTTGGAAATTTTGTGGTGTCTAGGGAAATGTTCCAAATCACAATATACCTTTTTTTTTTTTTCATTTTAATTTATTTTTCACAGAAGATACAGCTTATATTTGTTTCCATTTTTCTTAAAATCAGTCTTTGAAAGCACCAAATACATGTTAGTGATATGGATGCAATTGCTTTTGCGCACAATGGATATAGTGAAGCTATGAAGTCCTGTACTCAAGCAGCTGATTTTTACTTTGGTAGTCGATTCCTGTTTCTGTCAAGATGATGTAAACATTAAGTGGTTTTTTGAGTTGAAGGCAATGCTTTTTGATCCAGGAAACTGTCATCTGTACTTTGTGTATTCTCTAGTGGCTGTAACACTGGCAGCATGAGACTTCCCTTCTGACTTGTGCCTCTGTGGTAATTAAACATTCCCTCTAGTCAAGACAGATACTGAAGAAGCTGCAAATTATATTCTTAGATGAGCTATTTGAGTATCATCCAGTCATGGGTGACTCTGTTTGAACCTTTGAAGATACTGGTATCCCTAAAAGTACCTATTTAACCTTTTGGACAGAGGATGAGTGGGACTTCAAGAGAGATGAGAGGAGGTTAGGGATCTGTCTCTCTCTCTTTCTGAGGGCTTACAGATTTAATTTGTTTTAGCTTTTCCCTCTCTCCTAAGAATATTATGTGAGAGAACTGTGGTTCACTCTAGACTAGAATATTTATATTCTTGAATAGAATATTCCTGAAATAACCAGGAGTTAATTCTGCTATTATATAAGCCATACTTTTGTGATATTTCTCTCCTTGCTCCCTTCAGTCATGTCTCTAGTGAATTTTCAGGATTCTTGCTGCAGCCACAGAAAAAAGAACGTTTTTTAAAATTAGGTGGATTTGAAAGCAAAATCAAGCTTTTCAAGTCCCATCAAGTTCTTTTTCCTTCTACCATTTATCATTTTGCAACCAGACAGGTTTCCTATGGGCTTAAATAAATTGTTCCCCTCTTCCTCGAAGTTCAGTAAAATCCCATGTAGTTCAGACATCTCCACAGCAATGGTCATTGCTGTAACTACTTTTTATGGGATATATTCCTATAAACTAAAAACTGAGATTAGATAAGTGACTTTTTATTGCGCTAGATGTAGAAATATTCAATAAATAACTAATCAGTGCAAGAGGCTTTTCAACAGCAGTGCTCCAAAGCAGTGTACTGAAAAAGAGAATGGTGTGGTTGGATTAGTAATGATAGCTCCAAAATATATATTGACCCACTTCCACTAACAACCCATCAGTCACTGCAGCAAGATGAATCTAGCAATATCAGTGATATTTCCGGCTGAAAACCTTTAGCGTCAAGCCATACTACTGCTATACTACAAAAGTACGATTATTCATTTCAGTGGAAATGACTTCTGGTAACAGCCAGCTCCCAAATTCTCTCTCTTCGTCAGTGTGTTCTGTGTATTCCTGAGTTATTACAGGAAAGAAAAACATTTGTGAGCTCTTTATGATCGTTATCTCTTATTGTGGTTTTGGATTTTTTTTCACTTTGTCCTACAGTCTGCATGGCTTTATTCAAATCTAGATTAAGTAAGATCAGTTTAGGTCTTGCAGATTTTCTTAGTTTTTCCTTAGATACTGTACAGTTTCAGATGAAAAACAGATTCCACCTATTGATAGACACTGTCCTCTCTCAGAGCATGCTGGCAACAAGCCTGAGGTCTCCTTGGGAATGAGTGCCAGTGTTCAGAATCACTTTACATGCTCATAAATTAAAGACTATATAGACACTGTGATTTAGTAAGTATATTAAAGAGAGTGCTTTCCAGAATGCTGCCTTGGCTCTTTTAAACACTGGTTTTACAGCAAAAAAAAATACAAATGCAGCTCAAATATTTAAAAGTAAAACAGCAAAAAAATGAAACAGAACAAGAAAGAATCTAAACAAGTCCCTCATTTAACCTCATCTGTTTCTCAATGATTATGCATTTGCTGCAGTCGGAGGCTATCTGTCTCTCACCACTTATCCCATGTATTATAAAAGAACACAAGGGAAAAGAGTAACATCATACAATTTTAGTTCTTTTCTGTAGGAGAAATATTGAAAGAACAGCTTCTTATTTTGCAGGAAATAATGTAAACTCTATTCAAATTAGAATCTGGAGTCCTAGGGAAGTAGATTTCTTCATGAAATAGAAGCTATCACCATTCCTAGGGCTTTGTAAAAGCATAAAAGGAGTATCTATTAACAATTATTCTGAAGAGAAGATATGTATGTGATTCCAAATTGCTAATTCGAACAATATTGTAGTGCAAATCCAGACTGTAAAACTTGCCTGATTTCCCTTGACTTAAACTCTGCCTTACCTTATGATTTTTAGACCTTACTGTGGGAAGTTTTCTTGCTTGTGAGCAGGAAGCTTGGCAACCTAGATTGTAATGTTTGCAGTTTAGTTACATGATGTGTCAGCCTGGCTGATTGGATCAACTCCAGATATGGTTAGATCAAACCTTAGATTTATCTGGCAAGTCCAAGACAGAATTTCCAAGATTTCTGTCTACTTTTGACCACCTACTGCCCCATCCCCTTTATTTAAGGTTAGTTGTCAAATACCATTTCTTTTTTGAACCGTTTTATGGGAAAGGATGATTTCTGTCCAGTTAGGAAGGCTAATAAAAAAGCTTTCAGATGCATTGATCAAAGCTCATCATGCCAGTGCATTCTTCACACAAAAGTGGTTGGATTTATTTTCCTCTGAAGGATGAGTAATATATGGTTTGACAGTCTCAGGCTCTGACCTACAAATCCACATTTTTAAATGATTTTTTTTTTTTTTTGCAGTGATTTCCTTTTTTACTCCTGTGAAATGTATTTCTCAAAGTGAATCCGAATCTGTAATTTCTATTCAATTTGATTCTGTTTGAAACAATGTTTTAACTGCTTCATTTAAAATCTACTAATATTACCTCTTTTACTTATGCTTACATGACAATCAAATACACGACAAAGACCTTAGTCCTCAGAAGAGTCATTGATTATTCTGGGAGGAGGCGGGGACAAGGAAAAAGAAAATGGAGATAAAACTATCAAGAGGAATGGGGAGGGGGAAGTGAGTGAGGAGAAAACGAAAAGCAGCCAATTTGGCACCTCTGAGAGCCTACATCTGGAACTGGTTGAGAATAAATTGTTTTTAAAAGCCTATGGTATCGCATGAAAGCTGGGAAACTTATTCTCAGGCAATGATGGAAAGCTTTTAACTGGAAAAAAAAAAAAGGGGGGTGGGAAGAGACCTCCCTACAGACCTGTAGTTTTCCAGCAGACTTGTGAGATTACTGCAGATGCCTCAAATACAAATTATTTAAAAATACATATATACATATGCTGTTTGTAATTTTTTGATTGATCAAGGATTTTTTCTGTGCTTATTGAAAGCCACATAGAGGACCTATTACCAAGCCAATTATGTCATTAGTAAGAATTGCACATCCAGCATGCCAGATGAATCTCCTCTGGAGACACCACTTTTTACTTTTTGATGCAGAAAGCCATGATTTAAGTCCAGAATACTAAAACTAAAACCCAATGTCCAAGGCCTGTGTAAAAATTCCAATTATCTCAGGAAGAGCAATTATTCTCTGAAGTAAATTACAGTACTGTCTTGGAATGGCAAAAAGGCTAAACTAAGATCAAAATGCTATTCTAAACTAATTCAACTGAGATGAGGCATTAGCAAATAATTACCATAAACAATGTTCAATTATTATATTTGAATAGTACTTTTTATTACAGCCTCATGCAAATACATTTGTTTATCCCAGTAGCATTTCCCCGTGCTAGGAGTTTTCATATTATGCTTCACAAATTTGGAACCATTAAAAAGCAAACAACTATTGGGGATCACATGCATATAACTACAAATCTGAATATTCATTACTGCAAGTGTGATATTTTACCGTGACTTCTGCTGACAATAGGCAATGACACAGAAGAATGCTCACAAGTGAAGTTCTTTCTCAATTTTATGACTTTACTTCAAGGTTCAGAAGGCATATTTTGTAGTTTAAACATCCATAGTCTAGCAACACGGTTTTTGGCTGATGTGTTTTGATAAAAACATTTTGCTTGTGTTTGCTCAAACCTGTTTTAGGAGACAGGTATACCTCCAGGGAAGAAATATCCACAATTAAAGCTGAATTCTGGGTGCAGTGCATTGTTTTATCTGGACTGCTAAAGAAGATCAGTAGAACATCTTTAATAAGAATGAGGTGAAGTACATGTCTGAAGTAAGTCATCCTGAAGCAGTACCGTTGCTTGATCAGTGAACTGAGATTAGTAATTTGAATCCAGACTGCATCCTTTGATTTGAGACAGAAATATAATTTAACATGGTTAATTAAAACTGGTAACTTTTTTTAATTCCTTTGATTAAAAGTAAAATAACATATTACAAAATTGAATTGATGTTTCAGGGAATATTTTTTCTTTCAATAAATAAGAACCTGCTGACAGCTACAAGCTCTGAATGTGCCATAGAATAACTTTACACTGAATCTTAAAAGAGAGTCTATCTAGCTCCAATAGGAGTCAACATACGTTTAGCTGTTAGCCTAAAAATCTCAGATGATGTCTGCAGATTGAATTCTATTCTTTAGATGTGTTTGATAAAAATAAAGGTCCATCTTCTTGATGGGAGTTAAGAGATCTTCAAAAGAAAAACCTTTCTGCTCTTTGCTGATCAGTTGACATGAGGAAAAATAAAGTCTGACTGAGTGTAACATTGTTTGATGATAATCCAATGTAAGAGAACCTCTCATCCAGTCTCCTGATTTTCTTATTTGTATCCATTGTACTTTTAACATAGCAAACTTTTATTTCTTTATTTAAACTTATAATCCTACTTACAAATATTTCACATTAGTGAATAGAAAGGCTTAAGTGGGAGTCCTTGTGCGGCAGGAAGAATGAAGCAACAATACATTATACTTTATATGACCACAGAAAGACTATATACGGTACTCCAGAATGCAAAGCAGATATTTCCTATCTCTGATTTAGCTGATATTATGCATAGCAAGATGCTGGCATTAAGGAAAGAACTGTAGGGGAATAAGATTTTGATTTACTGGTATTACAATGCTGCAGGTTATCAGATATTCTCTACCCTTCGTTCCTAGACTGAGGTCTCAAGGTATTTGAAATACATGTTGTCTATAGCATAGGCTCAAGATAACACTCTTGAGAATAGCAAGAGGGCGCATAGGAACACTTCTATCTGGATAAGGAAGGGGAGCACTGGACTAGTCTTTCTTATTTTGACTTCAATTTGGTTGTACATACATCAAACACTGTATTTAAGATAAAATCTACTGTAATTTGAACTATCCCTGTTATTTTGCAGAGTTCCAGTTATTCCTTTCTTTAGAAAAACTGCTATCCAACAGGTTTATGCAAGTGCTAAGATTTCACTGAGCTTCCCTTTATTATTTATAAACAAATAAAAAAGAATATAACCACCTATATGTTTAATTTTTTTAAAGAAAGCCTTATCAATAAATGGTATTGTTACTATGAAAAGCATACTGTGTAAATGCATTTTCTGCTAGCTATACATTAAAATCTTGCAAGGGCATGGGGAATTGAAACTGTCTTTCTAATGGCTCATAAATCTTAGAAATGATTTGAATTCATGGATTAAATGTCAGCTTTGAAAGCTTTTGCTGATTTATTTTGGATCTTAGAAGAAATAACATTTCTAGTGCAAATCAAATTATTGCATTTTCATATTCTGCATTAGTTATTTCCAGAAAAATATTTTTCAAAGGAATAACCTGAGGATGCTTTTTCCCCCCTGTTTGAAAGTTTCTAGCATTCTATGTTGCATTTGTAATTAATACAATTGCCAAAATCAAAAGTGGAAAAGGGCTAGAGAGAGTGCTTTAGGTGAATAATGTGTACCATATGTTGAAAATAAGATGACACTAGCTGAATGTATATGGTTTCTCAGGTGCCCGTACACAGAACTCTGAGTTTAGAACACTGAGCTAGAGGGAAGTATGTTAGTTGGGTAAAAAAAAAAAAAAAAAAAAAAAAAAAAAA
>WHYT01017771.1:703466-722042 GCA_009806455.1 Tetrax tetrax
AAAAAAAGAATTCAAGTATTGTAGCAAACTTTTACAGGTCTTGCAATACAAGAGAAGGGAAGTATCAAATGTATTTATTAATTTGATGTGATCATTTCAAAATGGGGTAGAGGGAAGGCTTCCTCCCCACCCAGGCAGAGTGAGAAGTATTGACAGAGAGATGATCTACAGTCAGTAAAAGCAATAGAAGGATCCTTTGGCCTTTTCACTGATTTAAATCAGATTTGGAAACCCATTAAATGCAATTAACTTCAGACATTTAATTGTAATGCCTGAGTTAAGAGCTGAGTTATTTTAAGCACTTCTATAATTGAAGAAGACTGATAGACATGTCTGAAGGTATTTCAGCCTACTTAGTACCTGGACTGTCCCTCTGGTGTTATCCCATTGTCTCCTCTGTGATAGTTTCCAGACTGAGATTCTTCAGGTAAGTGGCTAAAATGAGGCAGGATGAATCCAGGTTTAAGAAGTCAAAATCATTTTGTACTGAAGAAGAGAAGCAGGGACGTAATTATTTATGGAGCTAGCTTTACAGGGAATGAACATAGCATAGCTCTGTTTATTTGTCTCAGTTTACCTGTAGTTCAATAGCATTCATTGCTGTAGTGTCTAAGGAATTTTCTCTCAACTGATTTCTTCATAAAAAAGAGGCTGATCTATTCTTCAAGTGCCTGCAAAGTTGTTACAGAAGATGAGCTTAGAGGAAAAGATGCAGCTTCCTTACTCAAATAATCAGGAAAAATATCAATATGGCAATATCCAGTGATCCTTTTTACTTGTTGGATATGAAAGTACTGGATGTTACATGTCCTTTAAGTATACCTCTGGGAAAGTGCTGAGGAGACTGTAAGCTAAGCTTAAGATGTATTAGGTACAGAGTTAAGAGAGAGATCATACAGAGTTAAATTTAGGTTGTCAGAGAGAAAATGTAGATGAATGAATTTAAATATTTCTGAATGTTACAAAGAGAAGTGACTTCAAGATCTTCATGCAGCATTGAGAAGATGAAAGACTACATTTTAATGAATTAAAAAGTATGAACAATTTCAGAAAAGGATTGCCAAACAAGCAAGGAAGTTTTTGTTTTAACAGAAAGAGAGCTTTAGGTAAACCGAATTGCAGATTTTGTCTTATGAACTAACGGAAAGACTTGAGGTTCTACCAACCTTTGCCTAAAGGCTCAATAAAAACCTTTGTTCAGTGTACAGTACTAGGCAGAACAATAACAGACTGGATGCTGAACAGGGTAAGAAAAAACCCTAAAAATGCTCTAATGTCAGTATATACAATTCAGAAGAAAACTTCCATTTTGAACACTGTGGTCAAGTTTGGTCATTCTTCCCACAAGGTATGGAAAGAGAATTGATCGAAATAAAAGAGAGAAAAGTGATTGAGACATAGGGAAATAGCTTTGTATAAAAATAGACTTAAAATGTGGTGACTATATTCAAGAAAAAGATCCAAAATGAAAGGAAGTGACAGAAACTGTTGAGTTAAGAAGACAATGTGCGTGTTTCCTTTTCATTATACAAGATCAAAAGGAATTCAGCTGAATTGAAAGTGGTGCCTATAATTCTGAAAGGAAGGTGCTTCAAGTTGCTATGTTTTCTGTTCCTATCCACTGCATTAGCTTCTTCTGCTTTTCTTTGATACCGGTGATGTTCCCTGCTGGCAGAAGTCCTTTTCTGATCTAGTAGGGCATTGTGTTTCAACAGGAGAGACTCGAATCTGGATTACAATAGTAAAGCGTCGGTGTTACCTGATGGCTGCAGTTTAGGCTGTGTGGCATGAGTTAATGCTTTCCGGCCATTTTCCAGAGGACAGAGGACTGCACCACAACTCTTACCTTTCTTCGTAGTCTCTGGAGAAGGGCTAACAACTGCTGAAATTCCTGAAGGCAACAGTGCTAGTCTTTCTCTTTTACCTGGGGATGCCATTCCTTTGTCTTAGGATAGAAATCCTCTAGTAGATACTAGTTTCCAGAGTAGCTAAATTCATGATGACTACATCCAATGAGCAGAAAAAAACCCCAGACAAACACTTAAAAACCAAGAGAAAATATAGATCTGCTAGCCCGAATAGCTGACTCCATTTTTTTTTGCTTCAGTGGAGCTTAACCGTCATTTGGTGGTGTTGAGGAGAACAGTCTTGTTCAGCATAGCAGAAACAGGCTAAAAGTAGGTGACAGAGGTGGCTCAAAATATCAGTGCTGGTTTGTTGCCTTTAAAATACTGAAAAACAAAATCTGAGAAATTGCAAAATGTCTGAGGAAGAAGTTTTCTGTTAAAAAGGAGGTTCTGGGTGAAAAGGGAATTTTGGTGAACGGCTTTTTCAAAAGCTTTGATGGCTAGAAGACATATTTTCAAGTACAAAAGAAATTACATTTAAGTAAGATGAGTATTAGTTATAGCTATTTTATGATGAACTAATGCAGTCTTGAGTTTTTGAAGTGAGACAGGACTGCTGTTTGCATGTTGCTTTTTAAAGAGGCAGGAACATGAAAGGAAGCTTCAGTGTCTGCCTCAGTGGGGAATGCTTGGGACCATGCTGTGTGCGAGCACTCTGCCTTCCCCATTGTTTGTCTGAAAGCCAAGTGTTTTCTGCATGTTTTAGTCTGAATGGTATGACTGCAGGAGGTACAGAAATGTGTGGTTGCTGGTAAGTGAGCGATGTTCTTCCTGAGGTAAGGTAAAAGTTCAGTTGTACATGTTTTTCTCTGCCAGTCCTTGCCTATCAGAGACTCCTAAATGAAGATGGCATCTGCCTCCCACCGAAGTCTACTAGTCCACGTCCATCTGATTTTATCCAAACTGACCTCATTAGTCCATGGGGGGTGTTGGTGCTGGAAGTCCTGTAAAATCAAACTCTAAGGAGAAAATGAATATTTGTAGCTTGATACTTTACTCCATTACTTTTCCATTAATTTGATTTTTAACTTATCTTTGTGTTCTTAGTTCTTGCACTCTGACAAAAAGAATTATATTGAACTAAAAAATCAGGATCAGAATATGATGTGGGAAGTAATAGAGATGTACTATGGGAGTGGCTGATCCAATTAAATACCAAACTTGCATGCATAGTCTATCTCTTTTATCATCTCCTGATCAGGGTGCCTGACATTTAAAGTGAAATATGCAACAAAGATGCTTCACCTACCAAGTGCACGAGGTACCATGCCTCACCTTTTAAATGTTAATGCTGGCACTTTAGACAGCTATTACCCTGTTCCATTGCTAAGTAAAATGTGCACTCACATCACATTTAAGGCTAAGCATCTCTGAAGCAACAAATGCCTTCTTGTGGGATTATATCTTATTATTTGTGCAGTCTATTAGCCTAGGAAAGCAGTTCAGACTAAGGTGTAATGGGTGGGATGAACAGCTTGATACCCTGTTTTCACAACTACATTAATTATCTTAACTGGTTTGGTTCATTGCAGTCCTCCATTTGTGCTTGTATTGACTTTTGAGATAATCAAATACATTATTTTACAAACTCCAGAAGGTTTTAAGACAGAATAACGAATGGATCATTGATTAAACTGCAGTCAATAGGCTATTATAATTTCCCTTAATACAGCAATATTGAAGAGTTCTACTTCATTTGAAAGATTACAGTTACTGAGCAGTAATGGCAAAAATAATACAGAGAAAGCCACTTGGAGCATCTTACAATAAGGAGACAACATGAAAAATTACAGTTGTGAAAAGAGTAAGAAAGTAGTTTTCAAAGTCAGTTTAAGTTTAAAAGTAGTTGACTTTCTTGTCCAAAAGCAACACTGATTTTGCTACCATTTGTTCGGGATGGGTCAACTCCTCTTGCCTAATTTTGGATGCTCTCAAACATTGTCAACTCAGAAGTTGACTTCTGAGGCCAGCATCACTGTATTAACATTTCAGTTAACATTCCTTGTGACCAAGGTGGGGACAGTGTGTCTAACATGGACACTAACAAAGTAATTAAAATAGAACTCTGAGGAACTGCTGTTCTGCAAAATTTCTTTCCAGACAACACCCCCCTGAGCCATTCTTTGCCATATGATGTGGACTTTTCAGAATGTTTGAGCAAGTACTGAGACTCTTGTCAGAAAAAAGGCAAAACGATTATGGCCCACTAACCCTGTTAGTGTAGCTACTCTAGAATAGATAAAACCAGATCTCACTTTGGAAAGACTCTCCTTTTGGAAAAACTCTGAATAGTAACAGAGAAATGATACATGAAATAGGGCAAGTTATTAAAGACCTTCCACATACAGAAGAACTTGTTAAAAGAAGGTGGTTATTGATTTTGTGATTACTGGGGACCATTCAGACTAAATGACTCCTGTGAGTGTAGTCAGATAGACGAATGTCTCTATGCCATCAGTTGCACCGGCCATTAACTGAGTTTGCAATTAATGGAAGGCCACTTTTTGAAACCAGATCTGTAGAGGATTGCATGGGAACATAAAAAACAGGATTTTTTTTTTGTGTGGTGAGTTTTCTGAGTAGCTATTGCAGAAGCAGGCTGTGTTTGGTTTGTGTAGTGGGGTGGGGGGCTACAGTGGCAGCTTCTGTGAGAAGCTGATAGAAGTTTCCATTTTGTCCGGTGGACCCAGCCGGCTCCAGGGCAGATGCACTGCTGCGCAGGGCGGAGCCAGTTTCCAACAGTGATAATGTCTCTGTGATAATGTATTTAAGAGTGGGAAAATAAATTAGAAGTGCAAGCACAGAGGGGGAGGCATGAGCCTTGTGGTGCTCACCCTCTGGCCTCCCACTGGACAGTTGGTCTGGGACCAACTTTGGCTGTCTGAGAGGAGAGAAGAGAGGAGATGCGAAGAGAATGTGAGAAGAGTTTGCATGAGTCTGATTGTGAAGAATTTCTTGTGAGAGGAACGGCTGCAGATGCCAAGGTCAGTGAAGAAGAAGGGGGAGAAGTAAAGTTGCTCCTGGCCGAGATTCCTCTGCAGCCCGTGGTGCATCCCATGGTGAGGCAGGCTGTGCCCCTGCAGCCCATGGAGGCCTGTGGAGGAGCAGAGATCCTCCTGCAGCCTGTGGAGGACCCCATGCCAGGGCACATGGATGCCTGAAGGAGGCTGTGGCCCATGGAGGGCCCACACTGGGACAAAATGCGGAAAAACAACACACACTGGAGCAGTTTAATGAAGGACTGCAGCCCGTGGGAGGAACCCCACACTGGAGCAGGGGACGAATGTGAGGAGTTCTTCCCCTGAGGAGGAAAGAGCAGTGGAGAGTGACAAGTGATGACCTGACCATAACCTCCATTTCCTCTTCCCTGCTGTGCTGCTTGGGGCGGGGGGAAGGAGGTAGAGATAATTGAAATGAAGCCTGAGAAGAAAGTGGGGAGAGTGAGTGAGCAACTAAGTAGCTTGATCATGAGCAGGGCTAAACTATGACACAGGCCTAACTTCAGATAAAAGGTAAAGCTGATAAATGTGAGCTGGTGAGAAAAAATGTCAGTGCGCTAGAGACAGAAATATAGCTCACCCACAGCAGGTAAACAGGGCAACAAGCCTCCCAGAGCCAGTCTCAAGGTGCCTTGGACACCTGCTCCAGCTAGGGTGGAGCCGTGTCCAGTGGAGACAGCAAAGGGTGGAAGACCTGTGGCACACTCGAGAAGATGAATAATGATGTGCTCACTGAGCTGAAAGCAGTGGGCCTACCATTAGTGGATACATAGCTTCCGACTCATGATGGATGGCTTAAGGCTAGACATCAAAATGGTACAGGGAAAAAACCTCGGGAAGGGTAATTTACAAGATGGTGTTAAGAAAAAGAACCAAGGGATATGTTAAATTAAGCCGATATCAGTGAGCAAATGTATCAAAGCTCAGTAAGCTATTTGGCATCACTTTTCTCCCACCATGAGGTAAATGACAAGATAGTGGCAAAATATGAGATTTATTTAATGAAGTGTTCTCTGTGACAACCTTAGTGCTGTAGAAAACGGAATGTAAGGAGGAAGGGCCAAGTTCCTCAGCGGTTAACCAGCACTCACTTTAGGTTAATATTAAACAGATGTCCATGAGGTAGAATTTAACCAAACTTCTAAAACATTAGATATCAAATGATAGTAAGTGAGTTTTGTGCGGTATTTACGCATTTTTAATGCGAGTAATTATAAAATGTAAACTCAGGAAGCAGCTGCAAAACTTGTGTTTTAACATGTCTATCAAATTTCCTTTAAGGATGCTTTCAGAGTGAGAATGAATGCAATGGATAATGACTTTGAAGAGATGACAGTAACAGCCTTCAGAGGATAATGCATTCTTCAACTGTCAAGATTTTAAGACTGATTATGTTAGAGGTACTAAGGAGTTAGGCTTCCACTTGCTATTGAATGGGACTCAGGCACTTAATTTCCTTTAAGTGCTTTGCAACTTCCAGCAGAGAAGTATAAGGAAACCTACCTTCAGGGTTCTGTACCCCACCAAAATAAATGCAAATGGATGGAGACATGGCTGGAATAGTTGCCTCTTTTTGTGTAGACTTGTTTTATACTGCTCAGAAAATAAATACCTCCAGATGGTATATGTTATACATGTTTGTAAACTCAATATTGCACCAAAAGTGAATATTTTTAATGCATGCATTTTGCTGAATCTCAGGGGTCCCTCAGGTTTTCTCTTCTTTTGCATTTCAGGAATATTTATATTTGGTGTATTAGGTCCAGAAACACCTATGTTCCCTTGCCTAGCAATGCTGACTTCTTTCCTCTCCTTGCTTTATTTTTGTGTTTAAATGAACTAACTATTCAATCTGAGATATGTTTTGTACTAGCACTGAATCTTCAGAGTTAAGGTGTATCAGTTGGTATTCAACCTATGTGGAAAAAGCATATAAACAAATATGCCTGTTTTACTGTGTAGTATTTGAATGTTATACCTCAGGCACAATTTTGACTATTTCCCCTTAATTACCTTAAGACACGTCTACGCATTTTATGCATATAGTCTTATAGTTAGAATCATAGAATCATAGAATGGTTAGGGTTGGAAGGGACCTTCAAAGGTCATCTAGTCCAACCCCCCTGCAAGAAGCAGGGACCTCCCTGACTAGATCAGGTTGCTCAGAGCCTCATCCAGCCTGGCGTTGAACGTTTCCAGGGATAGGGCATCCACCACCTCTCTGGGCAACCTGTTCCAGTGCTCTACAACTCTCATTGTAAAAAATTTTTTTCTAATATCTAATCTAAACCTACCTCCTTCTAATTTAAACCCATTACCATTAGTTGCTCAGATAAAACCTACTTCAGATCTGGTCGAAGCACTAATAAAGCTTGTTTAGGCATAGTTGAGACTAGTTTACATTTAATATCTCACTAGTGAATCTGCATGGCTTCTGCACTAGAATTTTTCTGACTGGTTCGGGGTGTAGGAAATTATGGGTGTAATGGTCTGTAACTGTGTAATGAGCTATACTTCAAAAAGACAGAGTGAAGCTACTGCTGTAAATTATTTTTTTTTTTATAATCTTCCTATAAGGTAATCTTTTGAGTAACCTTTTGAACTCACAGTTGAGGTAGCCCTGAAGGTTACTTTCCATATAAGATACAGAAAATGGCTCTGGCTAGACCTATGCCCCACTGTGTGCTTTTCTCGTAATCTAGGTGTGCATGCAAATCAGATTAGATTTGAAAAATAGAATAGTTTTGAAGAAGAAGCAGTCTAGTACTTTCATGCACTTTTTGTATCACCAGCACTGACTGTGTTGTTGATGCTGCTCAGGTAGGTATCCACAAGATGCCTGCCTCATTCAGAGAACTGTTGTCTTTGAAGAATGTTTCTTGTTTCTGGCATCAAGAGCTGAGGAAGGCTAAGAGAGAAACATTTGCCCTATTAACTGATATTGTAATAAATAGGGAGCCTGGCTAGAGCTTCAGAAACTAGTAATTCTTATTAATGAAGTACTTATAATCCATTGCTTGTAACACCCATTTGAATAAAGGAGAATAGTTTCTAAGCCAGATCATGTGCTGCTGAAGAGATTTCTGGTGTAAAAAGGAAATAAGGTACATGTTTAGAAAGCTTTTTTCTTCTATCCTCCCCAAGTCAAACTTCTTTTCTCAATTTGAACCAAAGAACTTGGAAATTTAATATAATTTTTTGAGCGGTGCAGCGTGTTTGTCATCCTCATTTCTTCTTTTCATCTGCTGCTATTCACCCATTCAGTTTTCATTATCCTTTTTCTCTTCTTCCTTCTTCTCTTCAGCTCATGCGTAGTCTTCCATTTATATTTACTGAGTTCAACTTTCATGTTAGTGGCCTACCTATGTGAAATAAATCTGTAACCTCATCACCTTCAGTCTGTCAGCTATAGTTTAACTCTTCCATAAACCAAAAGTACTGCCCAGTCACTTTGAGGCAGACTTCACCTCTCTTTGCAGTGAACAAGACTGAAGCGACTTGATTGAACACTTAAACATTTCAAATGGGAGAAAGTACTGCTGACTCCTTATTTATTTCTTTATCTATCGGAGAAAGGATTCACACTAAGTATCTGGCTAGTATTTAAAGCCAAGCAAATTCACAGTGGAATTAAGTCACAGTATTTTTACAGTGAAGATGATTAAGCATTGGGAAAAAGCCATCCAAGGGAATAGTGATTTCTCCATTTACTCTCTGCAGTTCAACTTTGGACATTTTGCTAGGAGATAAGCACAAATTTCACCTTAGTATATGGATTCTAAGCAAAATATAAGACCTTGGGACATAAGGGTGGTCACAGAGGATGACTTAATCATTTCCTCTGGCCCTAAACTCTGCATCAGATATTAAAGTCTGTGAATTCTAAATTAATTACTAGGGGTTTTTTTGTGTATCTTCATTAGCTTTTGCTGTACCTTAACATAAATCTTCCAAAGGGCTCTATGGCCTTTTTCTCCTTTCTATGAATTTAGTGATGGTCAATGGCTGTGTTCACAATATAAATATTAGCTTCTCTGATCACCTTGTATGAAAACCCACGCTTGTCAATAACCTACTGATGCAGCTTGCAACAGCAGAAAATTTAAACAGTATAGGGGAAATCTTGTGGCAGCATGTTTAATTTATTCTAAGACTCCTCTTGTCCCCTGAGCAATCTCTTTGAGGAAGCTCAGATATAAAGTAGCTTTTCAGTTGTTTGATATTGTTAATGGCACGAGGTATCCAAGATACTCATATTGTTTCCTTAAGTGATTTTGCAGTGATGAAATTAAGGAAAATTTATGATGATTTTCTTTAACAGTGAAAAAGAGTACCAGTCAAGAGCACTCCAGCTGGTTGAGACTTGGGGAGAGGGATGTTACAGTTCACAGTGAAAATATTCTTTTGCATGCAGTTCTGTAAAGGCCCATGCATGCCACACTTCTGCATGCTATCATTTTCAGATGCTGATTTATTAGGACTTCCTAGATTTGGCACAAGGGCTCTTCCTCAAAAGCTGCTTCTGGAATACAGTCTGCAAAGAATTAACCAGCTCATTTGCCAGGAAAAAGGCAGGCAGTGTTCAAACAGAACGACCGGACAGAAAATTGCATACTTTTTCCCAACTGTTCATCTATTTTTCTGAATACTTCAAACTGTAGTGTGTAACAACCTCAGGAAGAGCCATAGAACAATGTAAGTGTAATGCGTGACTAACAAAATAAACCCTCGGAAATCCCTGTGCAGACATTCATGCATTGGAAGAGGAACTTAAAAATGAAGAGACTAATACCTTCACAGTCAAAACAACCATTCTTGCCTCAGAGGAGGAATAATAGAAAAACAAGCTGCAAAAGGGCCAGGAAGGGATCCCACACTGTGAATTAGGATAGTCATGCAGAGGTTAAATGTTGTAAAGGAAATAGTTGGAGAATAAGTTGTGGATTCTGATGACCTGTGTGAATGGCCATAAGGAGGTCTCTGCAGACAGGGGATACTCAAAGTTTGGATGCCTCTGAAAGTTTGTATGTCTCTGAAAGTTTGTCGTGACTGTTGCTACAGATTTTCCAAGGGATCCTGGAATGTTGTGCAGAACCTCTTCCTTGCCTTTTGTGTTTAATATGATAATGTTGCACGGATACTGTGAACTGTTCCTATCAGCAAGTCCTATAGTATACTTATTACAGTAATGGAAATTACTCTTGAAATGCAGTCTGCAGTGAAGTGTAAATGACTCTGTGAGAATGAATTAATCAGCTGGTTTTGCTAAATGTTTTTCCATGTGTAGGAGGCCTTGGCAGTTAATGTACTTTCCCCTGATTTGCAGCTACTGTCATCATCGCTATATGTGATTGGTATGTCTGCCTTCACAGATCTGGAACCTGACACTGACGCTAATAAACAACTTAAAGTCACTGATAATAATTTCAGAAGGGACTCCAGGAATTGTAGGGGACTGGTTTTTTTCCCCAAATTTCAGCTCTGTACCCAAATTACCCCTGTAAAGGGTGACATGGCTTTAATGGTTTGCATTTGGTTTTGGCATACAAGTATTGTGAACAGTTCTGTTAACTGGAGTTAGCTGCAGAAATAAGGAAAAACAAACAAACAGCTCCCTCTCTCCAACTCTAACAGTTACTAAGTACATTGGAGCATCTTTAGTGCAAGAATTAAGCTGGTTTCCAAAGGCTTGTTACACATTTGCTGGTCATTATTGATTTAAAGACATGAGGCAAAATATAGCCCTGTTATAATTTTATTGTTCTGAGGGGATACAGACTGGGTATGGAATCACTCCACCATTTATGTCTCTTTCTTCTCTTGCTGTTTTGTGAGGGGCCTTCAGGACACGACGAGAGGGTTAGCCTTGTCTTAACTGAGAAGAAGCAGAATGAATTGGCAGATCAGGCATGAGTTGCACCCACCACCTCTGTCTGCCTCATTTTGCTGTGTTGTGTGATCCTTTGGAAGGACAAGGAGGCAACCAGATTTACTTTTTAAAAAAGAAGCAGTACAAATCAGTATAGAAAGGAAGGTAGTACCAGGAGTGACATTTTACAGGATATCTCTTCTCTTAGCCTTCCCTCTTTAGATAGTTTCAGAGAAAAAGTGGAAGTGAGATGTGAGAGCACTTGTTAGTGAGGATAACTTGTGTTGCTCAGCTATTCAAAATGGCTGAAGTTTACAGGGACCTCTGGAGATCATCTGGTCCAGCCCCCCTGCTCAAGAAGGGCCACCCAGAGCAGGCTGCCCAGGACCATGTAGAGACAGCTTTTGAGTGTCTTCGAGGATAGAGACTCCACATCCTCCCTGGGCAACCTGTGCCAGTACTTGGTCATCCTCACAGTAAAAAAACTGTTTTCTGATGTTCAGATGGAGCCTCCTGTGTTTCACGTTGTGCCCATTGCCTCTGGTCTTGTCACTGGGCACCACTGAAAAGAGCCTGGTTCCCTCTTCTTTACACCCTTTAGGTAGCTATACACATTGATGACATCCTCCTGAGCCTTCCCTTCTCCAGGCTGGACAGTCCCAGCACTCTCGATCTCTCTCCAGTCCTTTCATCATCTTCATGGCTCTTGACTGGACTCTTTCCAGTATGTTCATGTCTCTCTTGTAGTATTTCTACCAATATTTACAGATATGTATGTGCTGTCAGTTCCCAAAGTGGATGACTGTCCTAGTGTTGAATTGGTTTTATTGAGAAGTGGAAAGTTTTAAAAATACCTCCTGTGGCTCTTTTTATTTAATCTATACAGGGATTCAGATATAGAAGATATAATGTTGAGTGTGTGTTTCCATACCATGACTGAACTAAGTAGTTTGGCAAAGGGTGAAGTGAGACGCTGTTGCAATACATTAAGCTATTGACACTGTGTGAAGAAAGAACTTGTTTGACCTTGACAGCTGATATTTTATACAGTTTTTGGTCTAAGAGAAAGAATTTCATGATCTACTTTGTCTACTTTTCCTTCAGAGAGAGCTGGATAAAAACATGATTTGTCAGGGATATGCCACAACTGTTCAGTACATCTCTTCTCAGACGTGACTACTAGGTCTTTTAATAACAAATGGAGTTCATAACTATCTCAGTGTTATGAAAGATTCCTTTATACAGTGCAGCACCATTCTCAAGAGAAAAAAATATCAATTTTAAGAGACACCGAAATTAAAATATTTTTTAGCTCCACTGCCTGAAAGACAAATGATTTCTAAATCAGAACTTTCCAAGGGCAATTGCCATATTCTAAGATGTACATTTTGATGAGTGTGTGTAGAATTAGAGAAAGACTTATGAAAATAATAATCTGTTGGATTATTGGTTTATGCCTTTAAAATAAAAATATGCCACTGCAAAGAACTGTATAGCACACTGTGCATGTGAATAGTCCTTTTGATGTGTTTCTACTACTACACTGATAAAGTAATTGTACTTGCTTATCTTGAAGGCTACCATAATTTGTTATGCCTTGAACTTGGAGAATGTTCTCAGCACTCTATGGGCAAAATGGTGGATTAAAAAGTATATGGATTATTTACTCAATTTCTGATGAAAGTCTGTTTGAGGGAAAGGTCTATTTATGAGGCATTTCCATTAAGAGGGAGATGAAGTGATGACCTCCACCTCCTGTAGTTTTAACAGGACATTATCTGCAGGTTTTTTTTCATCCATTAACAGTGCATTCACTAGAGATAACTGCTCTTGCTTCCTCTTCCTTCCAAACTAACAATATTTTGTTCAACACTATCCACCAACTTTTCAACATCCATCTCTCCAGCCTGTGATTTTGCCTTTTGCTGCATATTAAGAAGCTTCTTGAGGCAGTTTCTTTGTCCAAAGCTTTTTCTTATAGCTGTGGCTATGAGAAGAGTTTCCAGGGGGCTTATTCTTGTCAGACTTCATTAAGTTATACTTCTTCATCAAGTCTGATAAGGTTGTCCAGTAGTGATTATACGATATCTCTTAGCAGTGGATGCAGTTGTCAACTGGACAATAACTTCCTTGAGCAGGCAGGATTTTACTGTCTTCAGCTTTCCTCTAGCTAACATAGTGATCTTTAGAGGGAATAGGTCCATCATAATTGTGCTGAATTGAATAACTGGATTTCCCATAGACAGTAAGGAAGTAGGATGGGTGAAGACAAATGAATAAGGTTAGTCTTTCCTTTTCAGTAGAAATGCTTCACAGCTTGAGCAGGGCATTAAGTGCTATTAGAAAGGCAAATGGACAGCAGAGCTTGCATAATGTCTATTGTAATTATATGCATGAATGCAAGATACATATATCTACCTTCTTGTAATATTACTCTGTATGCATGGACATCTCTTTTTCAGTGAAGATGAATTTGAATTATTAAATTGCTACCTATTAACATAACCTGCTGTATAGGTATTTAAAGGTTTCTAAAAAGCCTATTCTGCTAGAATGTTAAAGGCTCAACAAATAGCAAAAAAAAAATCCTCTCCCCTCCAACAGATAGGTAGTTATTTTTTAGTGGCATTATCCATGCAATCAGCTTTGCAATCTGTCAAGGAGATTTCTTCATGCTAACATCTTCTATAAGTGCCAGCTGAATACTGTCAATACCAAAGACATATTATGTCTCAAACAATAGGCACAGATATACCTTATTACCAATTACAAGAGGAAAAGTGACATATGTATAATTTTATTGTTATAATATCATTAAAAACTATGTATACTTTCCAACTGAGAACATTGTGTCACCAAGGCAAATAAAACATGGCTTTTATTCTTCCATTCCAACATGATTTTGCCAGGAAATACATGAGAGACTCAAAAAAATTGAAACATTTGGTTCAATAAAATCATATACCTTTTCAAATATTCAATTATATGAATGATTGTTGAGGTTGTGGTGAAACTCTGAAGTCATTTGGAAAAGTGGGAATCCAGTGGCGCAGTATAACAAGCAAATAAATGTATGTTGTTGTTTTGTTTTTAAAGTGATACAGTTCTACATCATGGACATCCTCTATTCTTCATTGCATCCATGATGCAATTCACCCCAAAGAAGTTTGAATACATTTTTTATGTGGTGCAATGGATACAGGAGAGGAAAAATAATTAAAAGGACTGAGGAAATTTTGCCCTTACGAACCCAATTTTGAGCTCAATTAGATTAGTGCAATTTTGAAGTTTAGCTGCAGATGAAAGAGGATAATGCCATTTAAGTCAGTGGAAAGGTTCTTCTGACTTCACAAGACTTTGCTCAGACACCAAGTGCACTAAAAAGGTCACTTTTGTCAATGCAGAGTGAATTGTACCAGGTTCTCTCAAGTATTTTACTCCACGTTAATTTCAGTTCATTAAGAATATTTTTATTCCTTATAATGTGGAAGGTGGTACTTCCTGCCTCACTGACTGACTGAGCTTACAGGCTGGCACTTCTTACTGGTTGAGAAGTATTATATTAATGAGTTGATTAGTCTTCCAAGTGAAATGCTGGAAGTATGAATAATTAGTTATGAAACTTCCTATTCAAAGTACTTGCAAACATTAATAATGTCAGTCTTTCTCTGACAGAAGATGAACAAACTCAGTGATCCCCTTCATTTTCCATACTGTATCTTTTTCTCCCTATCTGAATGACCTAAGACCCTACTGCCATTTCCTCTGCTTGGTTAGGAAAGGGAATGGCAGACTGACTGCACTTCCATATTACCAGGAAAATGCTGAGGCTAAAAAAGAGCTATAAGCCACTTTTCTCTTTAATTTCTATTATTTGTGTGCATGTCCAAATCTTGGCCTGGCTCTTGGGAAGTGAATCTCTATGAATTTGTAGGAGTTGATACCCGCTACTCATAAAACTGAATTATAAGACTATGGCTTTGGCAGGTCCTTAAATAAGCTCCTTCCATGCTTTTCTGCCAAGGCATTTCGGCCCTGACTTTGAATATCTCCTTCTTTTTTTCTGTCTTGGGCTACTCACAAACTGAGGCTGCCAATTAAATTATAATTTAAGAAAATGATTATAATTTGAAACACACTCTTTCAATAAAAGTAGAAGGCTTCAGTAACAGTCAGTGCAACAAAGATGGCATAAGCCAAATGATTTTAGTTACATCCATGTACGGATATTCTTCTCAGTGCAACTGGGTGGCACTCACTGGGGTTACAGCAGAACAGATCTCTTTCTGTAAGGTAAAATTTTGGGGGGCATATACTCTATGCATTAAGTCAGTCATAAGTTCTTCTTTGCTATGGTAAGTATGCAACCGTCCATGCATGTTCTGCATTTTAACTGTTTCTTGAGACTGGTATTAACAATATTTTGTCTTTTGTGCTTCATAATTTGCGAATGCTTACATGATGCACTACCATGCAGTTGATAGGCAAAAAGAGATGCTGCAAGGACAGCATCAAAAAAAAAGAGTTTCTTTGTAAGAGTAAGATCCTATCATTTCTCTTTCATAGTTCAGGTAATCAACAGCCAAACATTATTGCTTTCCCTCTTTGGTTAAATTCATAACAATGCAATCAATTAATGGTAAGAAAAAGAAAATCTCAACCTTCCAGCCTCAGAAAAAAAAATTTTTAGTTCCTTTTACAATTCAAGATCATGCTGTTTGTATGATTTGGAATGCAGCTAAATTTTACATTTGAAAGAGTGCCATAATTCAGGTATTGTGGGAAAGTTCTATCTGTCAAATCTTTGCAGAGACCGAGCCTTGTTGTTTGGCTTTTATCAAGCATGTAGTATAATCAGTATAGTACAATAAAATAGTATAATAAAGCATGTAATCTAGTTCCTGATGAGAATTCTCAGGGACCACAATAACACAGGATCCTTTATATACATGTACGTATCTCAAGGGTTCATTGCCAGGGAGCCAGTAAATGTACTCCAGTATACAGAAAATATCTTCAGAATAATTTGTCTTGTAGGCTTGTGCCAAGAAAATAGTAGATAACTTCTTTTGTGTAGTTCCTCACATTTCATCCATCAGAGTGGATGCTACATGCTAGCATTTTTGCTTACAGTATTTGAAGAAGAGCAAAGAAATCTTAATTAGGTCACTTTTTAGGTGTCACATCTTTGTTAGTTTTGCTTCCAGAATTGTAAACTAAAGATAACATTGCTTAAGTTCTGAAGACCGCTATCTATCCAGAGTTCAAAGGAAAGCCAGTGCTATTCTAGATGGAGTCCTTACGACTGCCTGCTTAGCTCACTTCAGCAGTCCCGGTGTTCAGCCCCCGCAATGAACTTCTGAAATCCTTGCTGCGGTTGTGGAGCATCTTTGGAATACCATCAGTGCAAGTCCTGCTGAGCCACTTCTGTTTCTTGCAAACAGCTATATTGCCACAAAATTGATTAGGGATGTGTTAGGACAAGTGAGAGGAGGGGCTTGTCTCTCATCACCAAGGGCTTAGTGAAGAGTGGAGCAGCAGCAAGTATATTGCAGCTCTGCTCCTGGCAATAGTATCCTTTGACTCAGTCTGAGATTGATAATAAATGAAAGCTTTTTTAATAGATGTTTCTGCTCGCCTTTAAAGATTTTGACTAGATGTTTTGGTAGCATGGGAAATGGGAACTGTAGAAGTTCATTTGGTAATCAATATGCCTTAAGCAGATCTCAGCACTGCAATGAACATGTTATTGTACAAATCACATGAAGATGATCTGTTCAGCCATGTAACCTGCTCTGGACAACCACCACAGAGATCTCGGAGCTTGAGATTTATAAGTGTTTAAATAAGAAGAAAGTGAGTCAAAACACTGGGGTCTTTTCAACATGTTATTAGTCAATTCACTAGTCAGATTGTATTCAATCTAGATGAAAGGAATCAATGATACGTTTAATTAGAAGATTATTGCTTTTGTGAGAGGACTTGCAGAAGGAATTGCAATTCTCAAAAGGTGAGTTCAAGGTGTTTTTCACTGAGCACCCCCTGCCACTTTATATATCTAAGCTGTATGAATGAAGGCATGTTTCTTTCAAGGGTAATTGCATATCTACCCAGCTAAGTGAGTGAGCTGATTTTCAGAGGTGCTGGGTGCTGATTTCTTTTTGAAGTTTACAGGTCTTCATGAAAAGTAGGCCACTTATATAAAGGCCTAAATATAGACTTTGGTGCTTGACTTTAGGCTGCCAAGCTTGACAATTTTGGCTTTAATAAATAAAACAGACCTTTTAAGCTGAAAGTATGTCAGTAAACTTGGCTCTAGCTAGACAAACATTGACTGGATTACAGCAACAAAATGTGTGTCTTCTGAGTCCATTCCACAAATGCTGACTGCCTTGAAAAAAATCCCAGCAGAAACAGGAGAATGAATTCTGAAACTAAACTCTAGGCAGAAACAAACACTGGCTTTTGTATCATTTCTGTCACCACATTGGCCATTATACAGAGAAATGTTTTGATGGACAATCAATGGAAAGTTGTTCATATCACAATTATCTATATGTGCTTCAGAGCACAATAGTCAGAGACTAACATGCAGTCAAGTAGGTAGCTTTATAAACTATATCCTTGCCAATTTTACTACTCTTTATACCTGGTAGATTACTCGAAGTTAAAAACTCAAACAATTCAAGACTAGACCTACAGCTGCTGTAAATCCATCTGCTTAGTGCACTTCAAAGAAGGGCATATGCTAATATAATCCAGCTGAACATTTGGCCTCTAGACATGAGTTTACTTTACATTCAGCACCAAGAGTGAGATCTGCAGGTGGTATAAGTCAAAGCAGGTCAAATGCAAGTTAGTGGAGCGATGCTGATTTGTGGCAGCTGAGGAGCAAGAAGTAGGTTATGTTGACAAAGATGTTTCTCATTACCCTTCCTAAATACTTTTTTTTTTCTTAAACAGGCAAACAAATTCACATACTGAAGTAGAACGGTATGGGCTTGCAGTTCCTGTTTTAGTGATGACTTCTTTAAGACTATGGTAAGGTTATGACTCTACAGTTAAGGATGAGGGAGCTGGCTCTGCTGGGGAAACACAGTTTCTCATAGTCCAGAGCAGAGTGTGGGAACACTGTGAAATGGCTTGATCCTAGGCAAAAAGGAGTGGTGGGATTTCTTTCTCTAAGGTAGTGGCCAGTATCATCCAGGGGAACATCCTTGCTGGTCTCTTTTTCTTTGATGTGGAGTCACAGTTTTGAAGTGCTGGATCCCTAACTGATGTAAGTTAGGACAGACCTGTTGGAAATGAAAGTGCTTTGTTGATTCAAGTTAACTGTAATTCTGATTGGAAATGTGCTTGTTTTAGTGCTTTGTGTAATACTCATGCAAAGGTACAGCATATAGTCCTAAAAGGAGTAAGCTAACTAGAGGGAGATAAGAGGAAGTACCTAACAGCTCTTGAATTAGAATGCTGTTATTTTCTTCTTTTGTATTACAGAAAGAATGGGATTGGGTGCTTTAATACCTGACTTCTGTATTAGGCTAGGTAGAAGTCCAGGATTTACAGTTCTGTATAGGTGGATGTGATGGTTTAGCCCGAATCACCACACAGTTTCTCGCTCACCCTCCCCCTCCCAGGCGGGATGGGGGAGAGAACTGGGAAGGAAGGAGAACTCGTGGGTTGAGATGACGACAATTTACTAAAATAATGAAGGAAAACTACAATAATAACAGAATATAAGGATATTAAAATATACAAGGTAAACAATGTATGTTTTCTCACCACCCGATGTCCCAATGAC
>WHYT01017771.1:727745-742578 GCA_009806455.1 Tetrax tetrax
CAGAAGTTGCCAGATGGAAAGCAAGAATTGTCTTTTTTTTTTTTCCATGAGGCTTTCATTCAATAAGTAATATGATGATTTTATCTTTATGATTCTATAATAGTGATTAATGAAGGCTGCTATAGTAGGATGAAGGATGTCTTTGCTAAAATATCTTTGAATCCAAAACCATTTAAATTTTGTAAAAATAAAATCTGAATGGTTTTTTTTAAACTACCTGCTGATGAACTATCTCTATTTTGGCTCAGCCATGCCAGATGAATATTCCCAGAGTATCTGGGCCACCAGTTTTTTTTTTTAATGATGTCTTTCTCCTCCTGAGAATACTGCTGTAAATTTGGAAGAGCAAAGTGAAATTGGTTAAGCTGAGTTAAAATGTGTAATGAGATCAGAACTGGGGCCAAACTGGAAAACCATCCAGTTAACCCCTGTGATGATTTTGACACACTGTGTGTATGGTTGTACTTTGTGGTGGCGCTTTTTTTTTGTTTGTTTGGTTGGTTGGTTGGTTTTGGTTTTCATTTTTTAAATCTGGAAGATTTAGACCACACTTTTTCTTCTTGTGATGGATATTTCTGTAGAAAATCTCTAGCGCTGTGTTGGCTACAACAACCTACAGTGGATCTGTCTATTAAAAGCTTTAATTTGTATTCATTTCCTACAATTATTGTGCTGAAAACTCTCTATGCAAGACACCTTTTTTTGATTACATTCACCTTACTGGTTCACTGAGCAGGATGATAGGAAATTGCACATCAAACTAGTCGTTCAAGGGACAACTGCCTGCCTGTCTCTTAATCAAGATTCAGCATCCTTGTAGATTTATAACTTAAAAGCAGGCACTTAAAGTATTTAATCCTTTTTTTTCAGTTGTAAGACTGCTGAACCAGCAAATCCAGCTGGCTGAGAAAGTCTGATGATATTCCTAAAAATAATGTGACATGCTGTCTGGGTATTGGATGGACGTACATCATGCTGAATCAATCACCGTACCTTTCAGAGAGCATAGTGACCTCCAGTGAGAGACATTTTACTTGCAGTTGCTTTTACTAAGTGGCAAGCTCATGCTTTAAATGGTGGATGCTGAAATAGAACTTATCTCTCTCTTGTGCTTTGTATCACCCATCTGTTAGACTCACATAGCACAAAAAATTACTGCATTTTACTTTTTTTTTTTTAATGGAAAAGAATTATTTTGTAATCAGTGTCCATTGTTGGAGGATCACAGCATCCTTTTCTGAAATGCTGATGGTGCAATTTCTGTGGCTCTTAAGCAGTACAGTGTCAAGCTGCCCAGCCTCAGCGAGCTGTCAGTGGTCCACAGGGTTTGGCAGGGAAGTGAGTGCTGCTAGCTAATGGTCTTGGAGCAGGAGGTGGCTTACAGCTTCCTTAGGTATCCCCTTGGTAGATCTGCCTCATCAGCTGAGGTGTAAATGCAAAATTAAATGGCATTCCCTGCCCCAAGCAGTTTACAGCTTCAGTATAGATTACAGCATCGTATGGTTTTGTAAACTGCTGTTAGCCAAATTTACAAATGGGGGAAATGGATGCCTGGATAAATCTGGAATTTTTCAGTGGTTATTCATTAAACAAATGCTAGAGTCAGGACCAAATCTTTCACCGGACTGTGTACATACTCTGTAAATGAAGGGGAATAGACTGTACTATGTACAAAAAAATTAAAAGTGACTAACTTAAGGAATACCTCAGGTAAGCACTGCATAAATTTTTGTCAGCATTGTATGCTTTGCTTTCTGTTAAGGAATTAACATGCCTCCAGAAGCATAACACTGGGGACATTCAGTAAAGCACATGGTAACTATTGGGTCTGTATACCTTTACAAGCACGAAATTTGCTTTTTTAAAAATAGTTACTTGAAATATATCCTTAGACAATCTGAATGTAGTTAGGAGGAGATACAGAAAGCCTGTGGGGGAAGGAACCACCTGTAGATCAGAGACAAGTAAAGGCATAGCCTGTATACATTTCTAATTCATAATGGTGCTTAATCATAGATTTTATTTATTTAATTGTAAGCCACGAGCTACATGTTTGTGAATTCTGAAGAAAGCAATGGTACAAAAAGTGTCCGCAGAGCAACAGTCCCAAATTAGGTTCAAAACCATACTATGCTGGGATGCTGTACAAATGCATTAACACTAGCGGGGCCACAGATCTTGCAGTCTCTATAATGGAGATCACATTTGCTGGTAATAAACAGCAGGAGGGAGGGAAAGAAAAGAGCAGTAAACTAGGAAATTGAGTTCCATTTTGTGTTTGATGGTGAGGATCATTAACTGAAAACAAATTGTTTGCGCAGTGTGAGTGCCATGCTTGTGAACTTTACAGAAAATGATTCTGAGACAGCTGAAGAGGGTTCAGGAGATGCACATGACATCTGTGAAATCTAGGCTGCCTGACACAACTATCTTGAATTTTCATCGTAGAATCCATAAGCACCCTGCCTAAAGCTCAGGATGCTCAGCAAGAGGACTTCCAGGGAGCTCAGTGAACTTGTATCAAGTTCTGGTACAGAGGAACGTCAGGAGTAGTTAATCTATTGATATCAGTTGATCACATGGGAGCAAAAACTTAAGTTAGGAGGATCGGTCTATGTGTTTTTTGTTATCAAACCTGTAATAAGTACCATGCAAAGGTGGCAAAATATATGTATGTGTGCACTTAACATATGAATTTGGCATCCGTCTCACATTTCAGTTTCTGTTATGATATTTTATTTTAAAAAATGTTCTCCACATCCTTATGTCATCCATGTTACCTCATCCCCGCTGGGATGTTTTAAATTTGTTTTTTAAGGGTTTCAAAGCATAAGAGATTGGATTAAATAGGTGAATGTAAGCTCTCACTATTCTTGATTATTATAAGATCTGTAAAATCTTCTCAAAGGATGTGAAATGACAGGTAGTATTGCTAATAATGCACAAGTGTAGTTATACCACAATGAACAATTGACCAGAAGGAAAAAAAGCTCAGTACTTCTAGTGCCAAAGTAGGTGGAATTACTTGTGCTTTTCATCATCCACACACATGTAATGACTTGGGACTTGTCGAACTTCATGAATTTTCTCACATCTGTCAGATAAATCAAGAATTCAAATACAAAAATGTGGCATTCATATACACCATGGGTCTCTCTGAATAATTCCTGTTTCTCTTGTTAGGGTATGATCACGAAATGGTTGTGTAGTTTCTGACGCACAGGGATTCATTCTTTTTCTAAGGTTGTCTCAGTAGGGAAACTAATCTAATATGGCTTGGTTATTATTATATTGTTAATAGTAATAATGCTATTTCTGCTTGTAAGGTAACAGCTATCCAGCCATTCCTAGTTGTGTAGCATAATGCATCTGCTTACAGTCCAAGTATAAAACAGGCGCGCAGATGGAGGATACATGAAAACACGATGATGTTGGTTAACACAAAAGGATCTCTGGGTCAGAACACTGAAAGCCTAATCTTTTCAATGTGTTAGTAGCTGTTGCGACAAAACAAAATTTAAGGAAAGATTTGATTGACTATAATAAGGTGCTGTTCAGATGTTTTTTGGAAGGCAAATGTATTGTACAGCATAGGGGAAAGCACATGGATGCTTTTTTTGCGTATTTCAGAGATGGACTTTAACAGTTGTAGTCATGCTACTGTTGTCATCATACCAGTTGCATGCTTATAATCCTTATGAATTTTTTACTTAATCTTAACTTTTAAAAAATTGGGGCCCTACAGTGAGGGTCTATGCATTTTCAAAATTATATGGCAGGAGTACAGCTTTAAAGTGCTTGTGTGAGTGTTTAAAATGCTATTATTTCTTGTTGCACAGCCTACCTATTCTTTGTTGAAATGTCAACGAGGAAACAGGCTTTTGCAATAGTGTTCATCGGGGTTCTCTTATAAATTTGTCCAACCAGTAGGATTAGTAAACCAGTATTTCTTACTTTCTGTACAATCGATTGCTGGTTCTACATGACAGTGCTCTTAAGAATATCTCATCTATGGTAGAGAAGGGATAAAAACTCTAATATATCTGATAAGCCATGATTAATGATACTTGCTGTTAGACAGTGTCTTGTTTGCCAATGCCATTTTCAGTTTTCTCTTGTTGAATATTCCCTGGTTGTGATATGATCAATATGGACTGGTCTGTACTACTAATAACACTAATGGTGGCTCAGCTGAATTTCGTGCAACTTAGTGAACTATGAGTGAACTTAGAGTAATAACTATGGGTAATTCTTCTTAAAAATTCTCTAGGGGAGATCAAATTCAACCAATCAGTCAGGCAGTTACACAGAGAAATTTGGTGAATGTTTTCAAATGAAGCTAAGATAAATAAGGTTTTGCCATTTGCCTTTTACCTCAGAAGTCTAGATTTTTTTATGGCATGGTGTGAGTCTGAGTATCATGGTTTGGGGGTGATCGAGGAGTGCAGACAGTTAGGAGAGCGAGTGGAGATGCAGGAAGGTAGAAGTTGTTGGATGTATGGTTGCTCTTCCATCACCCAATGTGATATACATCACTCCCGTCTCTTGAACCTACAGGCTACAGTCTGGCTCGGTTTAATGAGCCAATGTTTCCTTGGGTCCCTAGTGCTGATCAACATGATTTAATATGTAGACCTTGTTTTCCCATTCCCCCACCCAATGATAATTCCAGCAGCTGGACAACCTCTATTGTTTTTCCTTCATGAATATTCAAGCCTGTTGATTTCAATATTTTCAGTGCTTTCATAGGAACAAAAATGTTAATATCGTTCTGAAAGAATGTTAGTAATGCCTGATGGAAAACTTGTTTTGCTGTATAAACTGTTACAAGGCTTCCCATTTTTCCTTTAGACACTTCTGGGAAGGAGTTCAGGAATGATGGAAGACTGCTGCAGTTCACTCAGTGGGCTGGAGGTCTACACATTAGCTGGCTGGGAACAGCTTCATTGCAAAAATAATCTGAAACTCACGATGTTGTAAATTACTAGGAACAAACTATCTAACGTGGACTTCACAGAATCTGGATTTTTTGTGCATCAGGGTTTTTTTTTTTAAAAAAAAAAAAAAAAAAAACCACAACCCAACAATCTGCTCTGGAGATCAGTTGACTGTTTAAAATCTCTCTGATATATAGAGATGGAGAAAGCAAAATGAACAGAAATCCTTCCAAGAGAACCTTCTCAAGTGTGAACTTTTCATTAAGTTTAGAAAGGTAGAACGCAAAGTTCAGAGGCTTGTTTCTTTGGTTCTTTTTTCTCTCTCTTTATTTTTTTTTTAATTTTTTTTTTTTTTTTTAGTACAGCCTTGCAGTACTGCTGTGTAAAATCTGAATAACAGCAATGTCTACCTCACTAGGGTATTAGGAAAGTATTGCCTGTCAGAAGCTGCCATCTCTTAGGGTGTGCTGTATGTGATGTGGAAGCCCTGATGAGCCAAACAGTGGCATAGCTTTTGGATTTAAATTGGGGTCCCATCTGGAAATGACTTCCTGCATTAAGTTAATGAGAGACAACTGAGTGGAGCTAAGCTCTGGCATGACTTAGAGGTTGGGGTCCTGTTCGGCTGGAAACAGATGGGGGCTGTCTGCGTAGAAGACAGACAATGTGCCATGATTGTATTGTTTTCTTTGGTTTTTATGCAGAGTTTGTTGCGAGAGCTTAGGATTTTAGCCTGCGTTCATAACTCTGCTCTGAAAAACAGACGAAGACTCCAGTCATGGTGTGTACTGTTTAAGCTTAGAAAAGATGTACTTTGTTTGGTTGCACGGGATTTGATTCTGCTGTGACCCCTCAAAACCAGGAAGATATGCATGCCATCTTATCTATAATTTATTTCTATTAGTCTAGACTTAAAAAAAAAAACAAAAGAAAACAAAAGCAAAACCCAAACTTCCTAAAAGTTAGATTTCTCATTTTCTAAGAAAGTAGGTGGTTAATACCCTAAATTAAGGTAATACTCTGAGTAGTATCAGACTGCCAAGCGAGTACTCTGGCATAATTTTTAAATTGTGGAGTAGTACAAGGATTTCATTGTGAAACCAGAAATACTCTGATATCCACCTGAAATTGAGCAGACTTCACAAATTTGTGGAAATTATTTGTAACTGGTCTTAGCTTAGTGTTTTGACATGCATCTTGAAACCACATCCATTTTATATACCCGTGGGTTTCATTGCCTGCAGTTTGGTATGTGTTTGGCTTTTTTTTTCAGAAGGCAGCTCTGTTTTGGTTTTTTTTTCCCAGCTTTTTTTTTTTTTTTTTTTTTTTTTCTCCTCTTCTGTGGGGAGTATGTTACTGGGTGTATCAAGCTTAGTCTTTATTCCTTACCTGAGCTGCATTAGACTCTTATCAGTGCTTGTCATCTTGTCACTGAGACAGTAGTTAAGCTTTTCAAAGTAGCTTGAATTGAAGTAATTTTTACTAGCACTGCACATAAGGGATATTAATTTCTTAATGAAACAGAGATGCTTCAGACCAGAAGAAATTCCACCCAGCCACTCAGATAACGTCTGACAATCAGTTTGTACCTCAAAGAGGGGAAAGATAAGTAAGCAATCTTTCCTATGGCTGCTGTTGAAGAAAAAGATTCTTCTTGCACCAGTCTTTAGACCTCATGGAGATTTCATCCAAGGTCAAGAAAGTGAAACTCATAGCACACATACCAAGCAGTGAGAGACTCATATTATCCTTCAGCCCTGGTCACTAATGGATTTTTCAGACACAGCCATGTTTTGAATACCAGCAGAAAGGTTGTTTCCTTAAGAATACTGAAACAAATACAGTGTAGATTCAATTTGACTCTTGCTGACTGCTACTGCCAGGTGGGGAGCTGTTTCAGCAATATAACATCATTGCATGGAAGTAGTGTAGAGGAGGTCCGGTTGTCATGCTGCCGTCTTGGCAAATGCCTCCTTCACTCTAGCCAAGCTTCTACTGACATTTCTGCATTATGTATCAGTTTATGTTATTTTTCTCAGTCAAATCCCATTTTCTTCCCATCCTTCTTCTCGGGCAAGTTCAGTCAAGATGTAAGGTTGGAATTTCTTCAACAATAAGCATATGAGTTGGGAGGCTAATAATTGAGTCTAAGCTCACACCTTCACCAAGGGCCATCCTGGTCTTTCTGTTGGAACTGCCTTGCACTGTGTGAAAATCTAGGGAAGGTTAACTTCTCTCAGTGCAGCAGTGACAAGCAAAGGGTATGCTAGAGGCAGTAACCTCTGTGTCTCAGAGCCATTCCCTGCATAGCATAAACTGTCTTGTTTGTATGTACAAAGTGGAGGAAAAGCTTCACAACTGGTCTGTGCTAAGTCAGACACAAGTAAAAGGGCTTTCATTTGGGTTTAGGCTGGACATCTATCTGGTAAGGTATCTAACAGTTGTCTGATTTGAATGGATTTCTTTGCAAAATACATCTTCAATTGCCATAAAGTTTGAATAATTTTTATTCCTCTGCTTCTTTAGTTTATATCACTTTGACTCAAATTACTCTCCTTTATAATATTTTATTGTCTTTTCAACACAGTTTAAAAAAATAGTTGCAAGTATATTAGTAGTTGTTCATTGATTAGTCATGTTGCCATATCACTGAATGAAATATGTAATACACCCAAAATAGCATGTTAAAATCTTCACAGGTTTAATAATTATTAACTTTGTAAGGCAAACATTTAAGAGTTAGGCAATTTAGGAATTAAAATTGCCTCATTCATCTTCATTCATCCCCGTGTTGTGCTTGTCTTAAAATAACGGCTTCAATCACTGGGCCTTGTGCTTTCATTTCCCAAGGACCCACAAGTCATTCAGTGTACAGCACTGACAGAACTTGTCCAATGACATAGGTGAATTCAGTGACAAACAGAACTCGGTTGTCCAAAGCTTAGTTTTCTCTACATTCAGTGTCCTTTTTAGACGTTTCTATGGATACTGATAAACAGGAGGTGAGCAAATATTACTCCAAGTTGGAGGCTGGGTGCCTGAAAGGTAGAGAGAATAAGGTCAGCATTGACCAATAGTGGGAACCCAGGTGGAAGCTCACAGGGTCTGACTTCTCCATATACATCTGCACATACATCCTATGTATGTGGACCTCCATTGACTTTATTCAGAGTGTCTCTAATAGAGACCCTAGGTGTGACAAGGTAGGAAATGTATCTTTTGGGAGAATGACATGATGTAGGGTGGCTGTGGCAGAGACAAGAGGAGAATGCAGTGTTAGAGCATTCAGTTTACCCAGCAGTGAGGCCGTTTGCTATCTTCCCACAACTTGCTGCTTCATCTGCCTTGATTCTTTCAGATTCTGCACCAGATCGGTCTGGTCCTTCAAACGCCACAAAATTTCTGTTCATCCCTTGTGTCAGAACACATTGTTCCTGGTATAGAAGGTGGTAAAGACACCAAGATAAAGAATTAAAGATTTTCTTGTGATTCATATATATTGGAAAAGTGGGATGGGGCAATTAAGATTGTTGTTAGCTAGTTTGGCTTTGTGGATCTGGCAAAAGCTGGATGCTCAAGCTTTGAGGTAGGCAAGAATTACTGCCCTCTGCACGCTTTTTGTAGAGCTTGCTTCCTTTTTGTGGCACATCCCACTTTAGCATATAAATAAATTATAACTAGATAGAACAATTCCCCAATTATGTTCACTAACAGTTTCATGCACAGATTTCAGACTTGTGCTTGGTCTTCTTTTAGATGGAACAAAAAATTCTCTCCAGAGACACGTATTAAGAAAAATATTTTAACCATTTTTGTTTAAAAGCATAATCCTTGTGAATGGAAAGAACTAAATCCTGAAACCAGGGAATGAGACTGAGTAGAACATTCATTTTAATCATCCAGAGAGAGGAGGAGGACAATCCATCTATTAAAAACCATTTCATTTTCTGAAGTATCTTATGCTAATTATTCTTGGACAAAATCTTAGTGCTGAGATGCAAATGAGCACAAAGAATAAAGCAGTTCCTACTCCACAACTGAATTTTGGTTGAAGCTGAATCCCCTGAGGATCAGCGATTTTTATTCTCATTATAGCTTCTATTTTTGTTTTATTTAGGGCCTATCTTTCAAGGATGCTGCTTGTCAAATCTCTACTTATGCCAGGGATGTATTGTACAAATGGAGTGTGATAGTCCTATGCTTTGTATCATAAAAATAATGGATAAAAAATCTTTATGATTTCTTAAGGATTTACTTAAAATATTCAGCATAAAAAAGGTGTTCCATTCCCCTGCCCCTCCCAAATGCTTCTTTCTCCTCCATTACATGATATTAACAGGAAGGTAATTATGCAGATCTCTGTGGGATCCACAGGAGTGAAGTGTGAGAAATGAGTGTCGGCAACTTTTTACTTCCTTCCCTTG
Source organism: Tetrax tetrax (assembly GCA_009806455.1). Classification (NCBI taxonomy): domain Eukaryota; kingdom Metazoa; phylum Chordata; class Aves; order Otidiformes; family Otididae; genus Tetrax; species Tetrax tetrax. The sequence continues at coordinate 737,107 of WHYT01017771.1, forward strand.
AGAAGAAAAGATCATCACTGCTTTCACACCTGTTGCAAGGTTTTAGTCCAGCTATTATGAAATATTTTTTTTCTTTCTTATATAAGTATTGTTTGAGAAAGAATCTTCATCTCCGGAATATTTTTGTCCTAGCTGGTGTGATTTCAGAATTAGGAAGAAAATGTCACTGTCAAAGCTCTTGAGAAGGTAAATAAAGGGGAGTTTTTGTCAGAGTGTTCCATGATGCTATCTCTGTCATTGCTTGCATCTGGATTTGGATTATTTAAGGATCATGAATAAGGATTTCTGTATGACAGCTATGGGGTTTTGTCTTACAGCTTTCTCATTCAGTAGTTCCTATGCTCTACTGGCTTTTGTGGAGGAGGTATTAATACAAATGACAATGGGAGAAAAAAATAATTTTTTAGGTGGCTTTGGGCTTTGTTTGTTTTAACCTACCCTTTATTTGGGTAGGTTACCTTCCATTCAGGCAAGAGATGGAAGCAGAGCATTGCACTAGGCTTTGGAGATGTTCTGTACATATTCTGAGAGAAGTGGAGAGGAAGAAGTCTTTAAAACATTAATCTTTCTGTGTTATTCATATCTTTTAGTATCTCCATTACAGCTGCTGGGGAAAAAAAAAAAACAAAAAAACAACCTCAACAACAAAAAAGCCAAACCCCAAACATACATGGAGGATTTTCAGTAGTTTTTGCAGGTGTTTTTTCTGAGATTTTAAATGGACAAAATATTCCTCATTTACTTGGAGCTAAGAACAATTCATTCACCAGGGTTCCCTGGCAGTACTGATGCACTGGCAGTGAAGTACTCCATGAAAAATCAGAATTACACTGAATTTTTCTTTTGGAAGTCTTCCTGTTCAAGAAAGCACCCAATCTGATCATTTTAGGAGTGGGAAAGTTGGAGGAACTTATTAACAACTGCATGCTACAGTACTTAAGTGTGATGATCACTCTGTGATTCTATGATTTGTTCTTTATCTGGGCCAACTTTCTTTCAGAAAATAGTTGTTGATAAATCATGTAATTATTTACCTACCTTTCTCATTTTCACCAGAAGTTATATGCAAAATACTTTTAGGGATCTTGCTGCTCTGCGACTATAAATCAATTTGGATCTCTGCTGTAGGTTCCACAGCCTTCTCAAATCCAAAAGGAAACTTTGTTTATAGAAGCTAGGACTTCATGTAGCTGCTTTAGCAACTGTTTTGAAAGCAAAAATGTGTAGAAAAGTCCTATCTAATTTAAATAAATTTGAGTGCACCAATATAAAGTTTGGGCTTCTAACAAACATTATACATTGCTTTACTTAATAGATCCAAAAACCTAACTTATATTAAAAGGTATAATTTATTCCATCCCCCTTCTCCCACCAAACAATTTTTCTGATTCACATGGCTGACGTGACTTGTCACTCTGCTCTCTCTCCCCCTCCAAGTGACTTGGAGCATGGAAAACCCATGATCATGATCCCGTACAGCTCCAGTGGGCACAGGCTGGAGGAGAGTTTCAAACTTAGAAAGTCCTTTTCTTGGTAGTGAAGAGTCATAATAAAGCAGAGTTACTCTTCCCAGGTGTTTACTCTGAAATAGTTCCTCCCTGAGGAACTATTACTGTAGCAGAGCATAGAATCAGGGTATAGCTGTTATTGCACCTATACTGGCCAGAGTTCTCATTCAAGATTATGTAAAAGAGTAATCACCAGAAACTGTAGTCAGAATCCTCTCTCTATAAGGTATGAAATATTTTTCTGATGTGATGGTTAATGGATACTCTGTGCTGGATATTTATTTAAGACATTTCCCTGAAATAACAAGAAGCAAGCTAAAACCAGTAGAAAATCATAAATAGAAAAGCAAGAATGTATTCTCTCTCTGGCTTCTTAAAATCTCTTTTTCCTCTTAGGAGGTGCTGCTGGAGCATTGGTTTTGTATTTCCTTGAAAGCCTCCAAAAGTCACATATTCTTATAGGAAACTCCTTTAATGGTCACAGATCTTCTAGTCCACTATATAGGGAGAGATGGACAGATTTTTCTTGGGCAGCCAGCTTTTACTTCCTACCAGTAAAATAACTCTCTATAAGTTTCACTGGAGTCTGGATCTCAGCCTCCACGCAGGGCAACTATTGGTTAATGTAGTCATCTGCTTGGGATCATTAGCAGCCATCAATGCAATGTTTCTTCCTGAATGATATCATCTCCTCAGCCAGATCTCGGATTCCAGACCACGTTTTCCAAGGCAATTGGAACTTGAGCTGTCATTAAGTCTCTGTATTTTCTGGCTGTTGATTAATAGTTTCATGCTTTCCAAGCAGAACAGCAATTAATGAGAATTTTTTTATAAGTGTTAATCGAGTGAACTTTTTTGTACAACACTTTGAGGGCTGTTTCTGACCTATGAGCAACACAAATACAAAGATAGTCTTTTAACTGGCATAGAAAATGGTACCTTTAATGCTTACTGCACAATATTTCAAGTACTGTCATTCAAATATAGTCCAGAAGTCTGAATATTCACACCTTTAAAATTCCATTCAGACACTTCATTGGGAATGTTTTCCATTGTGATAACATAGAGGATGGCCTTAAGTCCTTCCAGAGTTAGTTTTAAAGGAAACTGCTATGCAATTTATGCATTCAGAACAAGATGGAAGAGGAAGGGGAAATCATTACATTTTTTTTTTGCCAGTGAAGCTAGCTAGTGATGTGTGCAATATTTTCGATAAGGAAGTTCTAATCTGCAGTTTCCAATGTGCCCTTCTCATCTTCTGAGTTTTGCCAACACCCTCTTCTCATTTTTTTTGCACTCTTATCTATAGATGGAGTCTTGGGAAGAAAGCAGGAAGGATGTATCATACAAAGTAAAAGTCAAGATTAGAGTGTGGTAAGGAATGAAGTGGAGCGCATATGTTAGTACAAGCTGTAGGAGGTGAGTCTGCTTATAGAAAGACTGAGCTACAAAACAGAAGAGAATGTAATTCCGTCTCACATAAGTTTGTGGTTTTGATCATAATAATGTTCAAATAAAAATTATTTTCTAAATGAGATAATACAAGCAAAGACATTTTCAGGAATTTGGAGCCAAGTTCTGAAGCAGGGAAGACTTAAGCTAAACCTTTCACTACATGCCTAAATTTTAGGCCTGTCCTGTTTCATGTCCACTCAGAACTTCAGAAGTAGCCCTGGAAGAGGTAAAAATATTAGACAGAATCTGAACAATGTCTTGACTTGGTATGCTTGTGTTTAAATCAGATTTAAGATTCTCAGCCTCTCTCTGCAGATCCTTCTTATGTCTAGAATATCTTCCAGTTGTAAATTGAACTGAGCTCAAAACAGCATGACTTTAAGAGCTATTCATAAAAGGGTTTAATACAGGTATTTCAACAAATGTATTGCCTTATTGCTGTCCTGTATGCATAACACAAATTGACTGAAATGTGAGTGTTGATATTTTCTCCTCAGCTGTATTATTTCAGTTACTTGCCTTTACATTATTTGTCTGTATCGAAATTCTGAGCTGCAGATTTTACTATCACAAGATTCTTAGAAGCAAATCTTCACATTTGTCTGCAAAAGATGATTTTATAACTGAGTTATAATCTTGGGCTATGAGGGATGTGATTTTAAACCTTATTCCTTCCTCAGACATTTTTGTTTGATGTGGTTCAAGGGCTTTGACCTTTCTCTTCACCTTCGTGTAAACAAACAAAGGAACAAAACCCACAACACTCTGTGTGTGTGTGTGTGCGGAGTCTGTGAGGACCTCAGATACTGTAGAAATACCAGTAAAATAGGTATGCATTTACCATCCAAATTTTAATGTCGCAAATCTACAGGAGAAGTACTGCTGCACCTTTCTACCCAAGAAGGTTGAGAGATATATCACAAGATATTTGACCAGTTAGATGCATTTTGTATATTAATAAGCAACCCAGAAAGTAAAGCATTTTACACTACTTTTCATCTATTATTGTTGAAGAGTGGTAAGGTTAGAATTGTAAACAACAGTTTACTAGCTGCTGTGCAACAGTAAAGGAGGAGAGGGCAGAAGGGGAGCAAAAGTGGAGCTAAATTTAGTGGATAATTAACTTGCTGTGTATTGCTTACCCAGTTCTACAAAATGGCATCATATCGTAACCCTGTTGGGTTACCTCTTGGCAATCCCTACTGGAAGGGATTGTCACTGTGCTGTGTCACAGAGAATTTATGCAATTTTTGGATTTGTCATCCCTAGCATGTATATTACTGCAGGAGTACCTCTGTCATGACCTCAAAGTTCCTTCCTTCTGTTCCAGATCTGTAGGCCTCTTCACCACTGCCTAATTAAGTGATATGATTTTATGAAACACAGATGCTCATTAGAGACCAGACTAAAATTACCAGAGTTGCTTTATTTGCAACCTACTTTGAATCCAGGTCTCTAGAATTGGGAAGCTGGCAATTGCGTTAACCCATATTTTATGAAACCCTTGATAATTTATCTTTAAATTGGGCATCCTTCCCTGCTGCCCCTGCCTCTGCCTCCTTAAAGTTTCTATTAGTCTGTAGAGACTTTGGAAAACACTAACAACTCTTAGTTTGCTGGAACCGCTTTTGCATCACAGCAAAGCCTAATGAAAATTAATTGGTAGTGCTGCAAACTTTCTCTTTCAGCCTACTGCAATTTGGATATTTTTGCAGACTGCAGCAGCCCATAGCTTATGCATTACGTAGCATGTTCTAGTACTTGAAAATGCCATCAGGCATTTGCCCTCCAAGTGGCCCATCAGGTGTTCTTATAGCAGGATAACCAAGAAAGCCTAATTTGATTAGCCAGACTGGATGCTGGCTTGCACAGCGTCCCCGACTTCCCACCAATATCTCTGGCTGAGATGGAATTCAGCAGCTAACAAGAATAGTTAAGCATCTACCATTAAGGGTGAAGAGAAATCCTTTCATAATTTTAATTAGCTTTGCATTTCTAAAATGCTCAGGGATCACTTAAAATCCACAGATGCTTTTGAAAGAGTCATGGTTCACTGCAAAGGCAGTTGCAATATTGCCTGGTCTGAGCACAGCTGAAGAGATATGCAGCTGACGTAGCTTTGGAAGGTCACAGTTGCTGTATTTACTGGAGCTTATTATTAGCTGGAAACTCTATTTTTGCTAGCAAGTGCACTTGTCAACTCCAGTCTTGTTGTCAGAGGGCAGTGAAGGAGTGATATTCCCTGAGAAGCTGTCCTTCTTATGACCGTTCAATAGGATCCCTAAATGAAGATTTAATGTATTTTGAATGGAAAACAGAATCTGTGTTCCATCCATTTTGAGTCAGGGAAAAACAAAAGCATAAGCGGCACTCAACCTGCTCTCCATGGATACATTTCTGCAGAGCAGCAGGACTTTGGCAGCAGAGCTCTTTTCATAAAGCAAACCATTTTCATAAACTACAGGAGGGTTGGCAGGGTTTTTTTTTGTTTTTGTTTTGGGCTTTTTTT